>VMDR010007565.1:0-39986 GCA_007922815.1 Macrotus californicus
ATGTTTTACTTCTGAGATTAATCCATTCTCATGTGTGTAGCTGTGATTCGTTTGTTTTCATAGCTGTCTAGTACTTCAGGGAATAAACATGCCACAGTATAATTTATCTATTTTATTGTTGATGAAAATTGTTTTTAAATTTTGCCATTACACTAATGCTCTAAAGATTTCTGTACATATATGTTGGTGTATGTGAAAAAGCATTTATCTAAGGTAAATTACTGAGAATGGAATTGGTGGGTCATAGAATATGTATATTTCAACTTATTAGACAATGTTATGTTTCCAAACTGGTTATGAGAATTTGCATTTCTACCAGAAGAAAGAGTTTAAAAATATTTACCAAATAGTTTTTTACTCTTTGTAATATATATTCATAGGTACCTTATATTCTTGTTGCTTTTATAAATTGCAGTTTCTGTATTTTTTATTGTTAATTGCTGGTATATAGATATGCAATTGATTTTTGTATATTGATTTTATACCTAGCAACCTTACTTAATTCAGGTTAACATGGGTTTTCTGGGTTAGACAATCATATCCGGAAATTTTGCCAACTTTGTTTTTTATTCTGCTGTTCTTATACCTTTTATTTCTTTTTCTTGCCTTATTTATTGTACAATGTAGACCCTTCAGTAAACTATTCACTGAAAACGTTGACGGCATGCATCCTTATCTTACATGATTTTAAAGGTAATACTTTTACTCTTTCACCATTCAGTATGGTATGCTATATATTTTATAGAATAAAATTTTTTTATCCTTCATTTTTTAAAATATATTTTATTGATTATGCTATTACACCTGTCCCATTTCCCCCCCTTTATTCTCCTCCGCCCTGCACACCCCCTCCCACCCACATTCCCCCTCTTTAGTTCATGTCCATGGGTCATACATATAAGTTCTTTGGCTTCTCCATTTCCTATACTATTCTTAACCTCCCCCTGTCTATCTTCTACCTACCATGTATGCTTCTTATTCCCTGTACCTTTTCCCCCTCTCTCCCCACCCACTCCCCTGATGATAATCCTCCTTGTGATCTCCATTTCTGTGATTCTGTTCCTGTTCTAGTTGTTTGCTTAGTTTGTTTTTGTTCTTGTTTTAGGTTCAGTTGTTAATAACTGTGAGTTTGTTGTCATTTTACTGTTCGTAGTTTTTATTTTCTTTTACTTAGATAAGTCCTTTTAATGTTTCATATAATAAGGGCTTGGTGATGATGAACTCCTTGAACTTTACGTTATCTGGGAAACACTTTATCTGCCCTTCCATTCTAAATGAAAGCTTTGCTGGATAGAGTAATCTTGGATGTAGGTCCTTGCCTTTCATGACTTGTAATACTTCTTGCCAGCCCCTTCTTGCCTGCAAGGTTTCTTTGGAGAAATCAGCTGACAGTCTTATGGGCACTCCTTTGTAGGTTACTGTCTCCTTTTCTCTTGCTGCTTTTAAGATTCTCTCCTTATCTTTCATCTTGGGTAATGTAATTATGATGTGCCTTGGTGTGTTCCTCCTTGGGTCCAACTTTTTTGGGACTCTCTGAGCTTGCTGGACTCCCTGGAAGTCTATTTCCTTTGCCAGATTGGGGAAGTTCTCCTTTATTATTTGTTCAAATAAGTTTTCAATTTCTTTCTCTTCCTCTTCTCCTTCTGGTACCCCTATGATTCAGATGTTGGAACGTTTAAAGACATCCTAGATATTCCTCAGCCTCTCCTCATTTTTTTGTATTCTTGTTTCTTCATTGTGTTCTGGTTGAATGTTTCTTTCTTTCTTCTGGTCCACACCATTGATTTGAGTCCTGGTTTTCTTCCCATCACTGTTGGTTCCCTGTACATTTTCCTTTATTTCACTTAGCGTAGCCTTCATTTGTTCATCTAATTTGTGACCAAATTCAACCAATTCTGTGAGCATTCTGATTACCAGTGTTTTGACATCTGCATGTGATAGGTTGGCTATCTCTTCGTCGCTTAGTTGTATTTTTTCAGGAGCTTTGCTCTGTTCTTTCATTTAGGGCATTTTTGTTGTCTTGGTGTGCCTGTTATGTAGTAAGGGGCGGAGCCTTAGGTGTTCAGCAGGGAGGGGCAGCCATGTCATTGCGTTGTGATGCTGTTTGTGGGGAAGGGGTTCGAGAGGAAACAATGGAGCTTGCTCTGCTCTCTGCTGGTTTTCAATGACTTTCCCCACTACCCACAGTCAAATTTGGCCCTTCTGGTGCTGATTTCTGGGTGGGTGGGTTTGTGTACGTTCTGGACCCTGTGGGTCTCTCCATTGAACTCTCGTGTGAGGCTTGGAGTTTCTCCCGCTGCCACCGCCTCAACCCCCACAGGAGTTTTCAATCAGAGGCTTTGAGGCTTTATTTCCCTGAGCTGGAACTCTGGGTTGTGTGGTCTGTCTCGCTCCCCAGTTGTTCCTCCCAGTTTATCTGCACATGGGTGTGGGACGGCTGGGTTGACCAGCAGCCACCTCTCCCGATCCGCTGGCTGTGCCTTGCCCGCCCTGGTCTGCCAGCCGCCACCTCGCCAGGAGTCCTCTCCGCCTGGCTGCCCATCTCCGCCCCTGCTACCAGTCTGGATGAATGTTTCTTCTTTAACTCCTTGGTTGTCAAACTTCCATACAGTTTGATTTTCTGTCAATTCTGGTTGTTTTTTGTTTTAAAATTTGTTGTTGTCCTTCTTTTGGTTGTGCAAGGAGGCACAGTGTGTCTACCTATGCCTCCATCTTGGCCGGAAGTCCCTAGAATAAAATTTTTTAAAGAAAACATTGCATTACTATTTTGCTAAGTGTATTTTTTAAAAATCACAAACAATTGTTAATTAATTTCTTTTTTTATTTTTATTATATTTTATTGATTATATTTTTGTAGTTCTCTCAATTTTTCCCTCTTTGCCTCCCTCCATCCAGCATCCACCACTTCCTCAGGCATTCCCTAAGTTATTGTTTACACCCATGGGTCATGCATATAAATTCTTTGGCTACTCTATTTCCTATACTGTATTTTACATCCTTATGGCTATTCTGTAACTACATATTTGTACTTCTTAATTCCCTCACCTCTTCACCCATTCCCCCACCATCAAAACACTCTCTGTATCCATGATTCTGTCTCCATTCTTCTTTTTTGCTTAGTTTGTTTTTTAGATTCAATTGTTGATAGATACGTATTTTTTCCATTTATTCTTCATAGTTTTGATCTCCTTTTTCTTAAATAAGTCCCTTTAACATTTCATATAGTAATGGTTTGGTGATGATGAACTCATTTAGTTTTTTCTTGCCTGGGAAGCTCTTTATCTGTCCTCTGATTCTAAATGATAGCTTTTCTGGGTAGAGCAATCTTGGCTGTAGGTCCCTGCTTTTCATGACTTTGAATATTTCTTGCCAATTCCTTCTAGCCTGTAAAGTTTCTTTTGAGAAATGAGCTGACAGTCTTATGGGAATGTCCCTGTACATAATTAACATCTTTTCTCTTACTGCTTTTAAAATTTTCTCTTTATCTTTAACCTTTGGCATTTTAATTATGATGTGTCTTGGAGTGGGCCTCTTTGCATCCATCTTCTTTGGGACTCTCTATGCTTCCTGGACATGCATGTCTATTTCCTTCACCAAATTAGAGTTTTCTTTCATTATTTTTTCAAATAGATTTTCAATTTCTTGCTCTTTCTTTTCTTCTTCTGGCACCCCTATGATGAGAATGTTGGATCTCTTGAAGTTGTTCCAGAAGCTGCTTAACACTATCCTCATTTTTTTGGATTTCTTTTTTTTCTTCTTTTTCTGATTGGTTGTTTTTTGCTTCCTTATATTTCAAATCATTGATTTGATTCTCAGCTTCATCGACTCTATTGTTGCTTCCCTGTAAATTGTTATTTCAATAAGTGCATACTTCATTTCTGACTGGATTTTTTTATGCTGCTGAGGTCCTCACTAAGTTCCTTGAGCATCCTCAAAACACCCAGTGTTTTGAACTCTGCATCTGATACATTGCTTATCTCCATTTGTTAGCTCTTTTTCTGGAATTTTTAAAAAGATTTTATTTATTTATTTTTAGAGAGGGTAAAGGAGGGAGAAAGAGAGGGAGAGAAATATCAATGTGTGGTTGCTTCTCATGTGCTCCCTACTGGGGACCTGGCAAGTGCCCTGACTGGAAATCGTGAACCTGTGACCCTTTTGTTCACAGGCTGGTGCTAAATCCACTGAGCCACACCACCCAGGCCTTTTTTCCTGGAGTTTTTATCTGTTCTTTCATTTGGGCCATGTTTCTTTGTCTCCTCATTTTGGTAACCTCTTTGTGTTTGTTTCTATGTACTAGGTAGAGCTGCTTTGACTCGGTGTCTTGGTAGTATGGCCTAACGTACTAGGAGTCCTGTAGGGTCCAGGTTGATGGAGTCTCAGATATGGCACCAACCTGCCAGCTCTGTGGCTCTGTGACAGGGCTGCTCAGAAATGGTACAATGGCCTCTGCCTGCTGTTCTGTCTGGTTGAAAGCTGTTTCCCAGCTCTTGCCTTGATGCCGGAACACTTCCGTTCCTCCCTGTATGCCACTGGTGCCTTTTAAGCTGTTATCCCACTGCTTAAGCTCAGAGGGGGTGAGTCTGAGTAAGTCCATATGTGGATTTTTTAAGGGGAACTGCTTGGGACTCAAGAAATTTCTTCCACTGACTCAGTCCCCACTGATTTTTGCAGCCATTAGTTATGGGGACTTACATTCCTGTCAATGGGACCCTGGGTTGGGGACCCTCATGTGGGGCTGGGACTCCTCATTCCTGAGATACTCCTCCTGAATTTTTATCCACCATACATAGTTGTGTGACCAGCCCATTCCCCATCTCTGCTCCTCCTACCAGTTTGGATGTATGTGGTTTCTTTAATTCTATAGTGATCAGACTTCCATTCAACATGATTTGTGATGGTTCTGAGTGATTGTTGCTGTATATTTTAGTTGTAGTTTTGATGTGGTTGTGCGAGGAGGTGAGCTGTGTTTACATATGCCGCCATCTTGACCAGAAGTGCTAATTGATTTCTAACTTACACCTGTTTTAAAGTGTTCAAAAGATTTTCTGGATTCCACCCTCCCCTTTTTTTCTCTTTGAATCCTGGAATATTATTTTCATAATTAACTGCTAAGTTAATATTCAAACTCATGTATTCATTCACTCATTCATTTATTCACCCATTAAAACTTTTTTGAATGCCTACACACTGTGAGGTACCGAGAGGACAGAAAAGTCCACTGAATAGGATAAGAAGTACATCAGCAATTAATAGAGATTTCATGTCAGCATTTCATGATTCCTCCAGGGTTTGGCACTACCGTTCAGAGCCAAGAAGCAAGAAAAGAAGGAGCCACCCAGAGAAACAATATTTTTAAATGGCTCTGAGCTCATAGAAGTTAGAAAGCATTACCGCCCTATAGGGAGGTCTCTAGCAAACACCAAGGAATAATGAAACTAGGGAGAAAAGCAGACGTTATTTTTAGCCATCAGCATTTAGAGCTAGAAAAGACCCCAGGGCCATTTGGTTGAACCAAACAGTGCTCCTTTGGACAGGTATCCTGTCATTGCTTGCCTAATTTCAATGGATGGAAAATTTAGCAGGACAGCCTGCTCACTGTTTGTCTGCTACAGCTGTTGAAACGCTTGTTCTTAAATTGAGGTGGACTTCCATTCCTGGTGCTCTTTTCTCCAGTGGTCTCACTCTACCCTCTGATTCCACCAAAAAATTTTGTTTCTCTAAACTGGCCCTCCCCCTACTAGAATTCAGGTATGGTATCTCCTCATGACCTCTCCATTTCAGCTCAATGCTCTCAGTTCCTTCAATGGCTCTTTAAGAGCATTCTTTCCTAACTTCTCACCACTGCATTTGTCATCATCTCTGCTCAGACTCAGTGCCAGAGTCAGGTGACATTCTCCACAGATGTTATCAATCAGTGGTCAGTGTCAGGAAGCTGACATCCCACTGTTCCTACTTCTTTCAATTCCCCCTCTTTTTCCCATTTCCATTCTCTGAATCAATCCTTGCTTTTCCCTTTCAAATCTGGGTACCTGGGAGAGACACATGTGTCATTAGGAGTAAAGGTGACCCAAAACAACATACATCCATTTCTCCAGAGGGATCATGGACTGTGTGAATAGGCAAGTGCCCCAGTGCTCAGGAGAACTATTCTTTATATGCCAAGACATTAAAAAGTTTCTCTCCAAAACCTCAGGCAGGAAGGTATTGTGTGGTTTATAGATAATATACAAACTAATTCTTTACGATAAATAAAATAATGAATTCCTATTGGTTGTGACATTCACCATTGCCTGTGAAATGCAAATGTCAAGTATGCACAATGTCAAAATGTGTTATCAGAGCAGCTGTGGAGTCTTGGCTGACTCACCCAAACCCTTCAATCCTCAGTTTCTTCTTCAGTTCACCTGGTTTCCTCTGCAGCTTCAACGTGGGTGTGGTAGTAACAGTTGCTTGCAAATCTGTGTCCCAGGGAGAGATACACATGTTGGATCTGTGTAAGTTGTGGCCTGCTATACAAACAAGGAATACTGTTGTCACAGTGAGTGTGGTTTGGCAGATAACAAGTGTCAAAATAACAAAATACAACTCAAATGTGTACTGTCTTTGCATTCTTAAGTTTCTTCAAGTGATTTGCCCATAATTTTTAGATGCAGAATGCTCTAGGGGCCAGTAAGGCTCTCAGAACAACCTGTTGAAGGTTGTCTTACTTCTTACTCTTCTTCATTAAGTATGGTTACCTTATGGCCTGACTGTAGCATATATCTAGTTTCCTATTTTGAAATGGGCATCATTTTCATCAGTGACTCCATTAGTTGCTCCTCCCCCAACTTGTGATCTTTTCCATTATAGATGAGAACATTACAGACAAGCAGAAGCCCCTAGAAACCCAGGCTCTGCTCCGGAGGTCCCAGTTACTGCTTTGATCTCTGGCACCTCCTTTCTCCAAATATGAATTCTTGGTCTCAACTCATTGTAGCTCTGACTTCACAGGAAGAATAAAGGTACATATATAGCCAAAAGAAGTAATCATTTATAGGTGGAACAATCTTAGCCTTTAAAAGGAACATCTTAGGCTTTCAAGGGTTTCATTTGTAAATAAAGTAGAGAATTTTCCCATGTTTTATGCAAGTACAATTTTTTGGTGGTAAACAGTAGGATGATATATATGTATATTTCCTATCCAAAGCTGTATGCAGTTAGCATTTGGAAGATTGTAATTATAGCCTGGTTGGGTTTTTTGTAGGCGCTAAAATTGATTTCTTGGCTGAATTATTTTGCAAAAGACTTAAACCACTAATTGTACACCTAAACAAAATCGAGTGTGAACAAATCAAATAACTTTTATTTTACCTTGGATAATAACTTATTGATGCAAATAAAATTCCTTAATTAAATCTGGCATAACCAGGTCTGTAGAGGCCCACATAAAGGCATTCTGTCACCCAGCTTTAGTGATTATTTTAATTTTAGAATAATGCTCTGCTATTCTTAGAGAAAATTTTGTATCTATTATGGACTGTGGAGGTAGTGAGTTGTTTTAATTCAATTCCTCTTTGAATTCTAGATTGATTTAGGCTAGATCTTTTTGGAAAAAGTGCTACTCATTTATTAATTATGATTAAATACATACAAAATTGAAACTTGTATTACTATTCCTGAAAACCCTGTCTTAATTCAGAAACTTCTAAAATCTCTCCAAAACAGGAAATGGTGAAATGTGGAGACACACTTTCATCCTGATCAATACATATTAGATACTTGATCAAAGAGAAACCATTTAAATAAGTGTCTCATTTCCTGGGGCTGCTATAACGAAGTACCACATACTGGGTAGCTTTAAACAACAGAAACTTATTGTCTCACTGTCCTAGAGGCTGGAAGTCCAAAATGAAGTTGTCAGCAGGGTGCTGCTCATTCTGAAGCATGTAGGAGAATCAGTCCTTGCTTCTTCTGGCTCTAGTGGTTTGTCTACAACCTTCATGTTCCTTGGCTTGTAGCCGCAGAACTTCAATTTCTGTCTTCGTCATCACGTGACCTTATCTGTGTGTGTGTTTTTCTCTCCACGTGGCTATCAATTTATTAGGACACTGGTCACACTGGATTAGGGCACACCCTATTTCAGAATGACCTCATCTTAAGTAATTACATCTACAGTGACCCTTTTCCCAAATAAAGTCGCATCTGAAGGACTTGGGGGTTAATACCTCAGCATATGTTTGGGTGGTGGTGGGGACACAATTCAACCCATATCATTAAGACAAAATTTTTTGAATTATATTTTATTGATGTTTCTATTACTGTAGACTTGATTTTTCTTCCTTTTTCCCCTTCACCCAGTGCCCCCCACTCCCTCAGTCAATCCCCCCACCATTGTTCATGTCCCTGGGTCATGCATATAAGTTCTTTGGCTACTCCACTTCCTGTACTGTACTTTACATCCCCATGGCCATTCTGTAACTACTTATTTGTACTTCTTAATCCCCTCACCTCTTCACCTGTTCTCCCCCTCCCATCTGGCAACCGTATGGTAATTAACCTCTTTTCTCTTGCTTTTAAGAGACTCTGTCTTTAACATTTGGCCTTTTAATCATGATATGTCTTGGAGTGGGCCTCTTTGCATTCTCTTCACTTCCTCTCTTGCATGTCTATTTCCTTCACCAAGTTAACAAGTTTTCTTTCACTATTTTCTCAGATAGATTTCCAGTTTCTTGCTCTTTCTCTTCTCCTGGCACCCCAATGAGGCAAATGTTGTACTTCTTGAAGTTGTCCCAGAGGCAACTCATTTTTTTTGGATTCTTTTTTCTTCTTGTTCTACATGGTTGTTTTTTGGTTCCTTATGTTCCAAATCATTGATCTGATTCTCAGCTTCACCCACTCTACTCTTGCTTCCCTGTAAATTGTTCTTTATTTCAGTTAGTGCATCCTTCATTTCTGACAGGGTCTTTTTTATACTGCCGAGGGCCTCACTAAGTTCCTTGAGCATCCTTATAAACAGTGTTTTGAACTCTGCATCTGATAGATTGCTTATCCCCATTTTGTTCAGTTCTTTTTCTGGAGATTTTATCTGTTCTTTCATTTGGGCCATGTTTCTTTGTCTCTTCATTTTGACAGCCTCCCTATTTTTTTTTTTTTCTGTGTATTAGGTAGAGCTACTATGTCTCCATGTCTTTGTATTCTGTAGGGTCCAGTGGCACAGCCTCCCCTATCACCCAAGCTGGATACTTGAGGTGTGCCCTTTCTGTGGGCTGAGTACTTCCTCCTCTTGTCATTGAGCTTTGGTTGTTCAATGAATCAATTAGCTGTTGACTAATTAATGGGAGGGATTTACCCAGACCAGTAGGCTACAAAGACTGGCTATGACCACTGTCTGACAACCTCCACCCCCTATGGAGGATCAGCTGTGCAGGGGCAGATGGTGGTGCTCTGATGTGGTCTGTAGCTGCCCACTTGGTGTGTTGGCCCTGGAATTTCCCACGTGGTGAAGGCCATGGTCAGTCCCCACCTGTGTTTTGCCTGGGGAACACTGCCCGAGCTGTAAAGGAATTTGAGAAGGCTGCTACTTGTGCTGGGCTTGGAGATTCCCAGATGAAGCCAAACTGTGACTCTAATCCAGCTGCCACTAGGGCTCACTGAAGCCAGCTGGTGCTTGTTTGATAGGATTCAGGAGCCAAGACCAGCCATTCTTATGGAAAAGCAGCTTGGGTGTGCCTGTGAGTTGGATGGGGCAGAGCCAGTGTGGGTCTCCAAGGTGGGTCACACAGTATTAGTCAGGTTGTTAGAGTCTCAGATATGGCACCAGCTTACCAGCTCTATGGGAGGAGGGCTCAGCAAAGGAGCAATGGTCTTTGCTCATTGTGATGCCAGATACTTCAGTCTCTTCCTGTATACCACTGATGCCCTTCAAGCTGCCACATTGGTGCTGGAGCTCAGAGGGAGCAAGTCTGAGTAGGTGAGTCTGGGTGTGGGCTCCCCGAGAGGAACTGCTTAGGGCTCCAGCAGCCTCCTTCACTGACTCAATACCCACTGGCTTTCACAGCCTGAGGCTGTGGGGACTTAGTTTCTTGGCACTAGAAGCCTGGGCTGGGGGGCCTGGTGTGGGTCTGCGACTCCTTGCTCCTGAGATATCCCTCCTGAATTTTTATCCATGTGAATGTGGGGCCAGCCCCTTCTGCGTCCATGCCTGCACCCCTCCTATCAGTCTGGGTGGATGTAGTTTCTTCAATTCTGTAGTTGTAAGACTTCCAATGAACTTGATTTCTTTATTTTTAAAGATTTTTATTTTTTTATCTATTTTTAGAGAGAGAGGAAGTAAGGGAGAAGGAAAGGGAGAGAAACAGTGATTGCACACCCCTAACTGGGGACCTGGCCTGAAATCTAGGCATGTGCCCTGACTGGGAAGCAAACCAGTGAGTGACCTTTGGTTCACAGGCTGGCACTCAATCCAGCCAGGCTGAGCTACACCAGTCAGGGCTCAACTCGATTTCTGTCATTCCTGTGTGATGGTTGTTCTATATTTTAGTTGTAGTTCTGATGTGGTTGTGCAAAGAGGCAAGCCATATCTGCCTATGTCACCATCTTGACCAGAAGCCCCTCAAGAAAAAATTATTATAGCCTAGTTCTATATATCTATTCAGGGAGGCAAAAATTTAATCAACAACTCACTGTAAATAAGAATTGCTTCATATATTCTCAGCATCCTTTAATTCCCATTAATCATAGGCCCTATCCAGTATAAAAACTATTAACTACCCTGAGATATGGAAAAATATATTATTAAATGACGGCAACTTCTTACTGTCTGCACTGAGATTAGGACAAGAAGAATGAGATTCAGCTGCAGTGGGGAAGCAACGTTCACCTGTATGAAATGGTGCGGCACTGCAGCATCTTCATGGGGAACCCTGCACTGGTCCCCTTCTCTGAGATATTTTGGTGAAGTGGAGGGTCCCTGCCTGCTAGGGATGGATCAGGTGAAGACACTTCTAGAAGAAAGGGGGTGGATTAATGCAGATTTTCAAACAACATTTCACAGAACCCTTGAAGCCGCACAAGGATATATGTGGTTCTCGGAAGTGTGACTGCAGCAGACAGGATTAATATTTGCAAATTCCCTCACTCTGTAAATGAAAAAGGACTTATTGTTCCCTGTGTTTCTGCAGTTACCATGTATGTTTAGATTCATGAGGATATTTTTTTATTCCAGAGGCTTTTTCTTCTTGAGTCTTTGGTGTATAACTAGGCTATCTCTCACTTGCGATGCCTGATAATGTTTTTGTGGTCCAAATAGCCAGGTTTTCCTGTGTGGCCATAGTGATTCTTTTCTTATAGTCCAGTGTTTGTGTGTTGTGTGTGTGTATACATACCCAGACAATGAAAGGATATGTTCTCAAAGCACAAGAGAAATACAGATGGCTCCCCAAGCCTTTCTGAGCTTTTATAGTATGTCTCACATTGTCAGCTCTAAAGACCTATAATACTGGCTTATTGAACGAACTGGACTTGGTAGGTGTGAGATGATAGAATAGTTCCCTTCCCTCCCACATGCATACCCACACCTAAATTACTCTTCTGGATGATTCTTCCCTGACTTCAGGTGGAATCTTGCTTTTCTGGCTCATATCAGGTATTAAAGAGTCTCTTCCTTTTTTGTTTAACATTTTATTTATTTGTTCCTGGAGAGAGGGGAAGGGAGAAAGAGGAGAGAAACTTCGATGTGTGAGGGAAACATCTATTGTTTGGTTCTCACATGTGCCCCAACCGGGGGTGGGCTGCAACCCCGCCATTGCTCTGACTAGGGATCAAACCAGCTACCACTTTGCAGGACGACGCCCAGCCAGTTGAGCCACACCGGTCAGGGCAACAAGGAGTCTCTTCTTGCAGCTGCAGCTATTGCTTTATTTTGGGAAGCACTGAAAGCAGAGCCTAAGACAAAGGTTTGGGAGCAGCCATTTAAATGGGAGGTAAGTTGGGAGGCAAGTTGGGAGGCAGGAGTGAGAGAGCAAGGAGGAGATGCTAAAGCAATGGTGATTCCTGAGATCGCTACTGTAAGCAATGGGGTGACCTCTGAGAAGTGTACAGGTGCCTCTCAGAGTTGTCTTTCTGAGGGACAGGAAGTGGGAGTATTTATTCACTGATTCCTGTTTCCTGTGGCTGAGGACTGCCTCTGGTGTGGTGACACCCTTCCACTGCTGGGCTGTCTTGTGCATGGACTAAACAAACCCAAAGGTCTTCTGAGAAGGCCCTGAGGCGGAAAGTAGCATCAGCTCAAGTGTGACTTTGCATGGAACATCCACAGTAGCTGTAGCTGAAATCAGAGCTGGGCCAAAGGGATGGGAAGGAGGGCAGCAAGAACATCTCCTACAGTCCATCCCTTGACCTGCCCTGCATTAGGTCCACTCTGTTATTAAGTCTTCAAGGTGCAGGCAGGCTCTGCTCTCTTAAAACTATATATCTCAAGCTAAAGCACCAAGTAGTGCATATGCTTCTGAGACCATAATTATATTCCTCCTCTCCCGTCTCTATTGCCCATTCTGGATTTCTCTTACCCTTAGTGGTACCTGAGCTGACTTAGGTTGTTCAACTGATAGAGTAACTTAGTAACCTGGTGATGTTTGAGCTTTCTGATGTGTTGCCATTGTTGGTCCATAGTTGTGTAAGCAATTCATGCACAAATCAGAGAGTAGCTGTTTTTCCTCCTTCATCATTCAATCACAGAGGCCCCCATCCTGGCCCCTCATAGGTGTAAATGTAAGCTGAGAGAGGTGTCAAGGCAACAGAGGGAGGTGACATGGAAACCTGGGCCACCCCGTGCCCTGTGGCCTGTCAGACCGGATCCCACATGTACCATTTCCTTCATATGCCGGACTGACTTGGTGGATCTGGCAACTTCCAGCTCATGATTAGTAGCTCCAGTCACATAATTACTTGATGCTTCATTTTTAGCTTGACCTCTACTAACCCATTATCACACCAGGAGCTGGTTTGTAAATAGTGAATGCTTATACAAGAAATAGTCCTTTAAATGGAGTGCCTATGACTTTGCTCCAGAGTCTTAGGCATTCTGCATGACAAATCTCCTATTAGGGCTTGTCAAAGCATCCCTTTCTACTATGGATATACCTAGGACTAATGAATCTGCTTAATTATATGCCCTTAATTATAGGATAGGTTGCATTGAAGCCTAGAGTTTCTGTAGAGTTTCTGTTTCTGAAGCCCTTATATTTTGGGCTTCACTCAAAACTGGTACCCAAGTCCTGACCAGGTGGCTCAGTTGGCTGAAGCATTGTCCTGTACACCAAAGGTTGAGGGTTCAATCCCTGGCTGGAACATGTACCGGAGGCAACCTGTTGAGGTTTCTCTCTCACATTGATGTTTCTCTCTCTCTTTCTCTTTCTCTCTCTCAAATCAATAAAACATATCCTTGGGTGAGGATAAAAAAAAAACTGGCACCCAAGTAAAGGGTCAAAGAAACAATCTCAAGTGCAATATAGGCTGCCTCCAAAGATCCAAGGTGGCCTACCAAATCATGTACTTTTCTCTAACAGAGGTGGACTTTTACCTTAGAGGGTATGCCCCAGACCATTGAACCCTCAGCATCTTCACAACATAGCAGAGCACTGAGACTTTAAAGAGTTTATGTTCCACCATTGACATATATTTGTTTTACTTTGGCATCTGAAGCACTTGCCATTTCCTGTTCACTATGTCCAATTAGCATAATGTCAATAATATAGTGGATCAGCATAATATTCTGGGATTGTCAGGAAAACAGGGAGCAGGAGAAAAGACAGTGAATATGTACTTTTATCATTTCGGTGTAAAACAGAACTACTTTTGATCATTTTTCCCGAGGAAGTTTGTTTCCCCTTTTAAAAAATATTTCATTTATTTATTTTTAGAGAGAGGGGAAGAGAAGGAGAGGAACATTGATCAGTTGCCTCTCGAACGTGCCCCAAGCAGGGATGGAACCTGCAACACAGACATGTGCCCTGACCTGGAATTGAACTAGCAACATTTTGCTTAGCTGGATGACACTCAACCTACTGAGCCACACCGGTCAAGGCCTTTTCTCAGGAAGTTTGATGGGAACTTATTTGCTAGGTGGATAGACACAGCACAAGTACCAAAGGCTGATTTGACCTGTTTCAGTAAAGATGCCACATCTGATTCAGCAGCTACAATTGGGATCACAATTTGAATAAGGTTTTGGTAGTCTACCATAATTCCTGAAACTCTGATTTTTGCAGGGATTGTATAAATAAATTGAATGAGGATATGATGGAGACCTCCATCCCCCACTTATTAAGTTCCTGAGGGTGGCACCAATTTTAGCCATTCCACCTCAATTTGCTGTCCTATGTGGGGGAAGGCACTCTGCCATTACCACTTGTTCTTTCCTGTCTTTTTGGTTATTAATCCATATGTCAAGAAACCAATGTGAGGATTCTGTCAGCTTCTCTGCATTCTGACTGTGTGTCCTGGGACATAGGAAATGACCACAGGGTGGGTCCTCAGACCCTTGGGACCACTTTTGAGCCAGTCTTGGTAAGTAGTCCTTGGACCACCCACCCTCCATAATCTTCACTCTAACCAGCAGGCATCAGGACATTTGAGGCTTCACTGTGGTCAGTGTCAGCTGAGACTCTGTATAGTCTGAAAAACCTGAGTATTCCCCTTTTCCTAGTGTAAGGTCACACAGGTCCCTTTGGGGGATGGTTTGTGACATCATAGGGTCTTTTTTCAAGGGGACCTAGATTCTCCTCAATCACTGGTTCTGAGAACTGGCTCAAGCCTGGGAAATGGGTGAGGAATTACTGTTTTTTCCTTTTGATGGCTGACATCAGCTCTCTGCTTACCTGCTCTCAATATTTTTTTCTGATGATCCAACTCAAGGAATATCCTTACTGTCTGCCTGTCTATCTTTCCCCTAGAAACAGCATGGCCCTAGAAACACCTTGGCCACAGATACCTGCAGACAGGACCCTGGTTGTCACTCTGGCCTTTCTGACCACTGTGGCCATCATTTCCACCTTGCCTCTGCTGGTTCAATGCTGCTACCTGGCCTCTGCTACTCCCCAATACCTTTACCTTTATTAATATTAGGGAGCTGGCTCCATGGAAGACGACCACCACCGATATTCTTGACCATGCTGGTGACCCTTTACCATCGAGTTGATTGTTTCCTTAATAAGGCTGTGGCCCCAGGTCTCCGAGGGAACAGAGCCAGGTGTCTGATCACGCATAGTAAATCTTCCCTGGAACTTCTGATTCTTTCTGACCCCTTCCTCAGTACCATATTAAGGCAAATACAGTATCCTTTTCTTATTTACTGTAAGCCACCATTGTATCCAAGCTTCAGGAGACCTCCAACCAGCATATTAGAACTGGCACAATTGCCCTGAAGGCATTAAGTCATAAGAGAATATTGATAAACTTTTCCCTGTTCACTCTTTTGTGTCATTCTCTCTGGCCTAACACTCTCTAGATTCACTCCTGTATGTGTTTCTGTGGCTTCTGCTGCTACAGATAAGGTCTCTCAACTCTTTTTTGTTGACTAAACTATTCCTCCTGAAATATGGCCTGCATTTCTTTTTCTGAGGCTCTTCTGAGAAATGGCCCTGGTTAGTGATCTGGAGGTGATAGAGGGAGGTGAGGATGGATCTTGTGAAGGACAAGCACCATCTTGTAAATGACCCCTTCAGGTGAGAACTTTCTGTGGTATCCAGGTAATAGGAGGCTGCCTTATTCGAGCAAGGGAGAGGGAGCTGCTTCTACTGCCCCAGGGGGATGAGATTCATCTCAGTGGGAGCTGTGATGATACTTAACTCTAACTGGAGCATTCAGTGTCTATGTATAGGTTACACAGGTTTCTGCCAGGATGTCCTCCATAGTGCTGGACAGAGAGGGGTGGCATTCAAACCTCTTCTGCTGGGAAGAGTCGATTTCCCCTGGTAGCAGGAGCAGTAGATATGAGGAGAAATAAAAAAGAAAAGCCCAACACATAAGTGTCTGCAATGCTGACCAGGGGGAGACACTGTGAGGCTTCCGAGATCTCATCTGGGTGGTAAGTGTGTTCATTTTATTAATATTTATCAAGTTGTACACCTAAGATTTATGCACTTTTCAACAAAATTTAACCAGAGAGACAGGGAAGCAGCAGTACGGCTGCAGGACAGAAGGCAGAAATGATTGGTATGTGGGATAATAAAGTGTGGATGACTTTTTCCACCTCCTCTGCTGTCCCTCTACTTCAAGCCACCATCTTCTCTTGTCTGGGTTATTGCACAGCCTTCTGCCTGGTCTCCCTGCTATCACCGCTGTCCCTTGAAGTCTTTTTTTAACAGTCACCAGAGGATCCTTTTAAGACTAACATTAATCATGTCACTGCTTTTCCTCAAACCCTCCAATGGCTTTCCATTTGTCCCAGGATAAAGGCAAAGAAAGTCCTTCACTGCAGCACCTGGCCCTGCTATGTGCCTGGCTCTGTCTCCTACCACTGTCTCCTCGGTCACATCATCACCGCCACACTGGCCTCCTGCTGTCCTCAGACATGCCAGGAACTCTTCTGCCTTAGGCCCTTGTCCTGGCCGTTTCCTCTGCCTGGCTCATTCTCGCATGTTCTTCAAGGTTTGGTCCAATATCTCCTATGCCACACACTTTCCAGGCACGCGTGGCTCCCCGCACCTTACTCAGCTTTCCCCGCTCTATAGTACTGATCACTCTGACATAATATACAATGTATGTATTTATAGCTCATTATATTTCTCCCCTGCAAGATTATAAACTTCATGAGGACAGGATGGTTTTCTGTCTACTGATGTACTAACACATAGAACAGTGCGTGGCACATAATAGATGCTCAATAAATATTTGTTGAATAGATTGTAATAATCTGAAAAACTGTCTGAGAATAAGTGAGTAACTATAAAAGAGAACTTGGGCCAGATCTTAGATTTTTGTCTCTAAGCCACTAGTGTTTATAAGCTGTAATTAAATGTACATATGTATATCGATAAATCTAAGCATTCTCAATGGGTCTGTATCGAACTTCGTGTTAAACCATCCTGTTCAGTCTGGCATGATTATAAGAGTTTTGGCATTAAATAGAATTAAGTTTGCATCCTCTGTCCACTGTAAACCACTCATATGACCCCGAGCGAGATGCTGAGTCTAATTGCATCTCAGTTTCCTTGTCTGTCAAATAGGAATAACGATGCCAATCATGTAGGATTGATGACAGAATGTGTAAGCCCGTGGGTCCTCTCATGTATACAGAGACTATATTTTTTGCGTACCTATTGGGTTCTAGGTGCTCTCCGTAGCACTGGGGGACAATCCATTCATTCTTCACAAAATACTTTTGAGTGCCACACCCTGTACTAGTAACTGGGGGAGCTGCGCTACTGAAGTAGTCATGGAGATTGCATTACAGAGGAGGGAGCAGAGGTTAAGCAAGATACAATAAGTAAATATTTAGTTAGATGGTGACATGTATATTGGAAAAAAAATCCAAAGGAGGGAAGGGAGCTAGAGAAATGTGGGTGTTGGGGAAGGGGGATGTTGCAACCTCCTTGTCATGAGAATCTTGACCTTGGAGCCTGAGGCACGGAGCCTGCCGTTAAGGAGCACACGGTGACACGCCTCCTGTACGTGCACACACAGCATGGCACCCCATGGATTCTGTCTGCTGTGGTTGCTGATGATGCTGGTGCTATTGAGGGAAAAACTAGCAAACTTGATGCCCTGTGACCCTGTGTCACATGTGCCACTGATCACTGACTCAGTCTACCTGCTGACTCCCAGATACACACGCCTGCACAGACTTACAACAGTGCCAGTTCTCCCAGTCTTTGCAGCCCCAGAGATTGCCCTTCTACAGTGAAGGCAGCGACAAAGGCTGGTTATTTACAGAATGGCAGGGAACTGCCTTCGTGCCTAGCTCTAAATCTGCACAATTTGACAACTCGGGTAAACCCAGGTCCAGAGTGTATAAATGCTCACTTTATGGCTGCGATAGGAGCACAGACATCCTAGAAGTGGAAAGAAACCCTTTATCTTCCCTAGTAGATGTTATAGAAAGTTTCTACTAAATATGGCATAAAATAAACTCAAAACAATTCTCAGTACTGAGTTTAAGATGCAGCCTATGGCTCCCATAAGAGAATGAATGATAATAGAGAAGGAAATATTTGCCAAAGCCCAAAGCGGGAGTCATTTATTTAGTCACTAACTATGGGAATGCCAATGTTAAAATTACCATACTAAAGAAATTAATTTCTTAAACACATAAATATCATCAAGCATATAATCTAAAGGTTTCAGTTTTAAGTATTCATTGAAAAGAAGAAAAGATTAGTTAAATTATCCTAACTCTAACAGTTTCATTTTAGGGAAACAGGAAAATTTCCATGGACAAAGATTGTGTGAACAGGTGCCAGAAGTAAGAAGGTCTCACATAAAGAGAAGACTTGAACCTTCCTAAGGGGGTTTCTCTAGAGAAGCTGTCACTTACTGAACAGCTGTAGAAATGACAAACCTTTAATTTAACCTGGGATGTTCTCTGTTTTCTGTGCCTATTTCCATCCTTCCCTTTTCTTTCTTTAGGACTGAGGTCAGCTTCCAGAAACTCCAGGCAGCCGCCCCTGAATACTCCAACACAGCGTTCCATCTCTTCCCCACCCATCTGTATTGCTGATGGTCTGAGCTACACAAGTTATTTCCTTATTTTTCCACCCGTGTTGCCTCTCCTAACAAAACATGGAACAGATCCTCAACTGCCAGGTAGAGCCATGCTTCCAATAGGTGTCCCCAGTCATTTCTGATACCATTCTGGACACTTTATTTATGTTAAATAATTTGATATAAATTTAAATATTAGTGTGCTTTATTTTGCCACTAAAACTTTCCCAAGCATTTGGTAACTCTGAATTCATGAGGCCCAGACCCCCTTCTACCTGCGAATCCTTCTGGGAAATAAAACAAGGATTTCTCCATTTTTATTGTCTTAAGTAATTACCATCAGGAAAACGGAGAAATCCATAAAGTGACCTAGATGAGGGCCCTGCTTTGACAGACCCAGGGTTAGGAGAATGGGGAGGAAAATCAGATTTAAATGATTTGTTTTATTTTTCTTAGTTAAAAAGCAATATGTATTCATGTTGGGAAGAATAGAAATTAAAAATAGATAAAAGAAGAAAATAAAAATTATTGGGAATCCTACTCCAGAGGCAACCACTGCTGCCAGTTCAGTTGCTACCCTCCAAACCCATTGCATCTGTACACATACACATGTATTTCTCTTTCCAAAAAATAGGGTCATTTGAACACACTGTTTTATACTGTGCTTTTTCTCTTAGGAATATACTCTGAATATTTTCTTATGTCATTGCATTTTTCTTGCACATGATTCAGAATGACTGATTTTCCTTGCCTTTTGTCTTTTTGTCATGCCCAGTACCCAATATGGTGGCAGATCCTGTTGTATCTACATTCATAAGACATTCAGAATTTTGCCACTGCTTCAACCCTGGTCCAGATCACCTTCAGAATATTGCAATCTCTTTCTAACAGATCTCCCCCTTCTGACCTTTCTCCCTTAAGTCTGACCTCAACATAACAGCCAGTGCAATCATTTGAAAACCTGAGTCAGATCTTATTGTCCTTCTGCCCAAACCCTCCACAGGCTCCTCCCTCCACAGGGTCCACTCGAAGTTCTTCCTGTGATCAGTAACGCCTTATGTGATCTGCCTCCCCTTACCTATCTCTCTTTCCCTCTTGCTCACTCCACTTCAGCTGCACTAGCTTCCTTGCTGTGCCTTGAAGGTGCTCCAGCCTTAAGGCCATGCATTTGCTGCTCCTTCTTCCTAGAGCACTCTAGAACTCAATCCAATTTCTCTCTTTCTCTCATCTTGAAAGATGCACAACTTGCTTCCTTGCCTCCTTCAAGTTTTCACTTAAATGTCAACTTCTCAATGAGACCTTCCTTGATTGCCTGATTTAGTATTTTCTAGCTACCCTCCCAAGCCCTTCCCACACACATTTTCCATCTTCCTACCCAGCTCAATTTTTCTCCACAGCTCAATATCACCCTCTAATATATCACATATTATACTTATATAGAAAGTATTGTATTTGCAGCCTTTGTCTCCTATTTTCTGTCTCTTGTTCACTGCATTTTTCTCACCTCTGGAGCAGTACCTGGTGCAGAGTAGACACCTCACATCAGCAGCAGTCCAAGTCAGTGACCATTTGCCCACACCCTCATCAACTGGGTAATACCAGGAATTCCCATGTGTGTGGACTCCTTGGTCCAAACAGCTCATCAGGAAATGCAATAAGGAGTTTTGGTACTTTTGACACGGGTGAAAGGACCTAACTCACTGGAGCAAAATCTTCCAAAGACCTAGAACACTAGAGAGTAAACAAGATGGGCAATAGAAGAGGAACATTTTTGGAAAGAGGGATGGTCTCAGGCCAGCTGCATGAGGATGGAGCAGTGGCACCTGCCCCGAGTTGTTGTTGGCAACACTGAGACAGTAAGACAGTAAGAGCCATGCACTTGCTTGTTTGTATTTTTCTTTTCTTATTCAATAGCTACTTGCAGAGCTTCTGTTTGATGCAAAGCTCTGTGCTCCGTGCTGTTGGGATGCCCAATGCCTGCTGGTCCCTGCCTGGAAGATAGCAGCAACCTAGTCAGGGAGAGAAAACACACTTAAATAACATGAGTCAGCCCTAGGGAGAGATGAAAAGCAGCAGATGAGGGCATGGAAGAGAAGAGAGACCTCTGTGGGCGGGTGTGGTCAGAGAAGGCTTTGGAATGGAGTAGCTGACAATGACATTTATGGGGAGTTACTGGGAGCCAGGCAGTGTTCTAAATGCTTTTCAAGTCACTGAATGCTCACAGTAACCCTCTTGAGGTAAGTACATTTTACAAAAGAGAAAACTGAGACGCAAAGACATGAAATCTATTGCACAGTGATGCAAAGGTGGCCAGTAGTGGGGTCCAGGGTGGGCCCTGGAATGCTCTGCTGATCACTACCTCATGCAACTGTCATGCTTAAGTTACTGTTGCTGTGTGGTAAACCGCTCCAAAATTAAACATGAAGCGACTGCTTTATTATGCTTATAAACTCTGTGGGTCAGGAATTTGGACAGAACATAAAATGGCCCGTTTGTTGCTGCTTCACCATGGCTGAGGCCATGCCAAGGAGGGACCTTGTATGGCTGGAGTTGCATCACTTGGAGGCATCTGCAGTCAATGTACAGTGAGTGATGCTGACTATCAGCTGGGACATCAGCTGGGGCATCCACAGTTGGCCTCTCTGGGGGGCCTGCCCTTCTACCTATTGTGGTGGTCTCCACGCAGTCAGTAATCTCACGGGGCTGTTTAAGGCTTCAAAGACGAGTGTCCCAGCAAACAAAGTACAAGTGGCACCCGATTTTCTGACCTAGCTCTACATGCCACGTGAGTCCAAGTCCACCCAGACTTAATAGGAGGAAATATAAGCTACCTCCTCGTGATGCGGGGAGTGTCAAAGAATTTGCAGGCCTTTTTTTTTTTTGTAATAGACTTTATTTTTAGAGTAGTTTTAGGTTCATAGCAAAGGTGTGTTCCTATACACTCCCTGAGCCACACATGCCTAGTTTCCCACACTATCATCCCCCACCAGAGTGGTACCTTTGTTACTACTGATGGACCCACATTGTGCAAACATAAGTTTTCACTTCCTTTGGGCATATACCAAGGAGCACAACTGCTGGATCATAGAGTAAGAAAGTTTTTAATTTTGTAAGAAACTGCCAAACTTTCTTCCAAAGTGGCTGCACCATTTTGCATTCCCACCAGCAATGAATGACAGTTCCTGCTGCTTGCAGACATTTTTAAAAGTGGTCACACTTCACAAAGAAGGTGAAGCTTGTACTGGATCTTGAGCTGTGGATAAGTGAGATTCGCAAGTGGACAGAAGAGGGGAGAAGAGATTCTAGGTTTGAAATTACGTTCTGGGAAACTATGAAGCCCAGAACTGACTTACCCCATGGGACATCATCATTTCTCACTCAAATTTCTGGCCCCTGCTGTTTAGATTGCTCTGCTCCCAGCAAACTTTCCAGGCAAAGCTGCGGGATCTCCTCCTCTTCTGCTTTGGGACCTGTGTAATAAGGAAGTTGGTCTCACCCAAAGAGAGGTCTGACTTTTGTCCCTGGCTCCTGGGAGGTAACCTCTAAACCCTGGGAATGCCCTGAGTGACAGGAGAGTCTTTGTTATTCATGGTAAGCCATGCATTCCACCTGAAAGTTTATGCTAATGAGGTAACTCAAGATGAGCCTCTTGGCCCATGATATTAGCCCAAATTCCCTGTGCTGAGTATTGGGGGGATGCAACTGAGATCAACCATGTAGGCAACCAACCAATCAATCAACCATACCTATGTAGTGAAGCCCCAATAATTCTGGACACCAAAGCTTGAGTGTGTTTCCCTGGTTGACAATACTCCATGCATATTGTCACACATCGATACTGAGAGTGACTAGCCCTCAGGTCAATGGAAGCTTGGTGTTTGGAATCCCCTGTGTGTCTTCCTTTCCCTGTAATAAATAAATTAAATAGTCACGAGTATAATAGTGTCCAGGAGTTCTGGGAGTCCTTCCCATGAACTATTGAAACTGGGGGTAGGTTTGGAAACTCCCTGAACTTGCAGGTGGTGTCAGAAACAAGGGTAGCCGCAGGGGCTGTTCTGTCAGACTTCACACCTTGACCAATACAGTCAAGGCTGCTCCTCTGCCTCTGTGCCTCCTCTAGACAACAGACAGCTTTGAGTTGTTCTGTATTTCAGTTGTTCCCCTGGAATGCCAAGCAACAGCCACATGCTGTTGTTGCTCATTGCAGGTATCAAAGATGTTTCTTAAAAGACATGACAAGGTTTTTGTCTTTAACTGTACACCTAACAGTTCTTACACCATTGTAACATAGGTCAGACATATTAAATATCTGGCTCTGTGCATGCAAGTGTGTAACCTGCATTCTGTGTGGCGTGGAAATGGCACTTTTTCCCTTTTTTAATAGGAAGGCCTTTCTCCCTGGTGTTTTCCATGGGGCAAGGACATTTTGGTTTGTCATCAGATGGAGTATTTATCAAATAAAGCCAAAGTCTTCTATTTGTGCTTACTCTGACCTTTCAGATTAAACAAATCCTTACCATTGGCAAAGGGCCTGACAAGCATTTAGTATTAATTAATTCTTGGAAGTCTCTGGGGAGAATGTAAGCATTCCTGGGAACTGACAAAATGGATTGTTTCATTAAGCAGGTAAACCATCCTGCTAAGCCCTGCGCTGTGTCTGCCTCCTGAGCTGTCTTCACACTGGCTGGCTGAGGGGCCTCGTGCCGCCCTAGCTTGGACGCAGGGATGGATTAGGGCACAACGTGCCTTGTATGCTTGTCTCTTTCCTTTCCCTTTTGCTGACAGCCTCACTTAGGCTTTTCAAACTCCAGGTTTTTCCCTATTTAGAAAATGAATTTGGCTAGGATTTCCTCCCCAAGTTATACTGGGATGCTCAAAAGGAGAGCTCCCTGGTACCTATTGCTGACACGGTGTAACATTTGCTTGGGCTAAAGATCTGTTCTTTGTACCCTACAGTTTCCCAGGTAATTATTTTAAAGCTTTGAAAATTCACATGGTGACTTTTGCCTGCTGGAAGGCTGTTTGCTTTCTTCACTTCTGCCCCTTTTCCCTTCAGAAATAGGCCGGGGGCACTGATGGGCAGGGAGAATCTTTGGCTCGGCTCTTGACCTGCTACTCTTGCCATGTGTTAGACTTTTACCATGCATAGACTCAGTTACAGGGTTTGCGGCTAAAGGGACTGCTGATGCTCTTGCTCCCATGGTGCCTTGCGTCAGCACCTGGTGCAGGCGTTTCTGTCTCATCGAGTGCCAGACAGAGGCCCCCTTTCAGTTACTTTCGTCTCCCAGACACATTGGTAGTTAGGACTGCGATTCACCAACATTCAGCTCTCCTCTAATTTTAGATGACAGTTTCCCACATCCTCGAATTCGGGCATGGCCAGGTGATGAGTTCTGGACCAAGACATGAAAGTGGAAGTGACGTGTGAACCTTCTGGGCTAAGATATTTATTTGCCAGAGCTTGACTTGCTGGCCCAGGACTCCTGCCGTGGGGAACACTGAAAGCCTGCAAAGAGATGGCGGTGTCAGACGGTGCAGCATAACTTTGTGGAGCAAAGCCCTACTCCGCACCACAAACCCATGAGGGGGGCACAACCCTTCTATATGTTTTGGTGCTGAGATTTTGGTGGTGTTCGTTATTATAGCCTAGCCTAGCTTATGGGTTGGCAAACTACTGTGATGGGCCAAATCTGGCCCCCTTCTTGTGTTTGTAAATAAAGTTTTATTGGAATACAGCTACACCCTTTACCTTCACATATAGCTGCTTTTATGCTGTAGTGACAGTAATGAATTGTTGTGACAGACCACATGGCCTAGAAAGCAGAAAATGTTTAATATTTGGTTCTTCAAGGAAAGAGCTGATGCCTGACTGTTTTCACTGATATACTCAGTGAAAGCTGTTTGAATTATTAATTTGATGATATAAAAGGTGGAAGCCCAGAACTGATTCTTGAATAATGTCAGATTATTTTGCATGATAATCATTGTAGCTGAACTGGCAAGCATTACTGAATGCCATCATGTGTCAGGCTGGGGAGGAATGCTTTCTTCTTGGAGACTTCTGGGCCCAGGAGTGGGAGAAGGTGCTCCCTTCCTTTTGAATATGTGAAGTGAAGACTCAGGGCAGAAAGGAGGCTGTGACAAGAGAGTCAAAACCCCAGGACTCTGTGTGGGCTGAGGGATTTTTCACCATTATCCATTAAAGTTCAGTCATTAATTCATTCATCAAACACACTGTAAGCTGCCATTTACTAAGTCTGTAGCTGAATAACTAGTCCTGAGAAGTTATCAGGCAGTCACAATGTGGTGTGATAAGTGTTAGTATAGGTGTGGTACAAGCTGCTGGGGGAAGGGTCTTCCTTGTTTCTATCCCATCCTCGATCTAACCCAAGTAGTAACGGGTGTAATGAATTCCCTGGGAGGGAAGCCAGGCAAAGGTGAAGAACTGGTAATTTGCCCACTGGAGTACCTGGGAATTTTCTTCCCTCTGGGGCAGTCTCTTCACACCCGGATGTGCAGCAATTCCCAGATCCCTGCTCTAGGCAGAACCCAGAGCTCCGGCTTATAACACACAAGTGCTTTGCCCCTGGCTCTTTGGCTCTTTCTGTCTGATCCTCCCTAACAGGTAGCATGGAAAGAAGCATCCTATTGATTATAACACACAAGTAGAACTTGTGATTTTCTTTTTTGAAGAGGTGGGGAGGGCTCTGTGGTGGGAGGAACGGGCTAGTTACCCTGGGTAGGAGGCAAGTGTGTGAGGTTACATGCAAGCCAAACAGTAGTAAAATGTGAACTCTGCAGTCTGTGGGCTTCCATGAAGTTTGCCTTCTCCACATTTGTACCTCCAACCAATTGATGTAGTACCCAGTTCCAGCCATCATTTTGTTTCAAGTTCGGTTACCTAGGAAACAGAGGGTGTGCTGCTGGGACAGTCTGCCCGAGTCCTGTGCCTCCCGAATCTATTATAGCCCATCAACTCGGCCTCCAAGAAGCACTGAACATGGATGATTTCAACTTCCAGCCAGGTCCTTATTTATTTATTTATTTACTGCCTCAGGAGTAAAATGAGTTATTGAACTATTCAGTGTATCGATTGGGGCAGCTTTCCCCCTGCATCCCTCCGACGCCCAAAGCCCTCTGAAGCTGGCAGCCGCGCAGAGACCTTTTGTTGAAAGGAAGCCAGACAGCTTTCAGCTTCTCTCTCGAGGTGACAGGGCCTCGAGCTGAGGTGAGGCCTGGCACCGCCACACCAGAGGTTCTCCCGGAGTCTTTGAACACATGAAGAAAGTGATGCACAGTCTTCTCACAGAAAAAACACACCTGCACACAGAGCTTCACATGTAATTCAATGGAGAAAATAGGCCCCCAGGCTAAATATTTTTGATCTAAGTTTATTCTGCTGGGGACAAATTTCTTTGTTTTGAAAAGAAAAAGTTAATAGACTTTAGATGTGTCCAGATTCAACAATCTGAAACCGGGAAAATGACCCGCAGGTCCAGCTGCCCGCCACCACAAAAGCCAAACTTGTGAGGCAGGCACTGTTGAGAAGGAAAGGGGTTTATTCAGGAGTCGACAACCTGAGAGGAAGGCAGGCTTACACCTGCAAAACTGTCTTAGCATCTCAGGCACCCTGGCTAGACACCCTGGCTGGGTTAAATAGGGGAACTGAGGGGAGACGGGTGGCGCTCAGGAAGTTCTAGCGATGTGCAGTTTCTCAGCTCTGCTCTCAGGTGGTCTCGGTGTCTCCTGAGTGTGTCACTGTGTGGTTCCGTCTCCATCTCCAGTGTCACTGCTGACGCCCAGGAGCAGGGCGTGTTGGTAGCGTTTCTGGTAGTTCTGATGGGAATTGCTGACGTCTGTCCAGTTCTTGTTGTCAGGGGTTGTTCCTTGGTCAGTCAGGAACTGCAACTACTGACATCTACAACTTACCCATGAGGATGCTTTTAGTACATGATTTTTCTATGAGTCTGTTAGTATAACCTATTCTAAAATTATTGCTTGATTAGTATATCATGTCTCTTTTTTTATTTTCAATCACTGTTACAAATCCAGTGTCCTAGATACTATCTGACCTGAAAGAAAATTGTATCTCACTTGTGCCTCCCCAGGGATCTCGGTCCACGTGGGCCTGTTCTAAAAATGGTGAACTTGACAGAGACCATACTATAGTGTCTCCAGCCTTCTGTCTGTTTTTACACAGCCTGAGAACTAAGAATGGCTTTTACATTTTTAAGTGTCAAATGTAAAAAAAGACTATTAGCATTTTGGGGAAAACAGTTGCTCAAGGAGTTGAGGATATTGCTTCTTGGCTGGAAAAACCTAAAATATTTACTACCCAACCCTTTGTATAAAAAGTTTGCCAGCCTCTCTTCATTTGCTCAGCTGGGGGAGGGGCAGGAATTTCAGAGGCACCGCTCAGCTTTCTGCACTGTGATGGCTCTTGCCTCACAGGTCAGGGACCAAGTGTGGATGCTGCTCTCACTTTCAGGTATGTCTACCCCAATTAGACATTTAAGGATCAGGAAAAGACCATTGTGGGACGGGAGCCCTGTGGATCGAGTGAGCCCACTGTCAGCTCAGCCATAGCCAGGACCCCGTTTATTACTTGGCAACCTTATGTTCCTAATATGGGAGACAGGCATAGCATTGCTTTATGGCTCCAGAGTGTCAACTTGGACCTGTGTCCAATAGTCCTCAGCATGGTTGGGTATTTGCCTTTCTCCAGGGCACAGTTATCCAAGTAAAGTCCACAGATCCCTTGGGGGAGGACTTGAGAAATCATTACCGTGTATACTTGCCATGGTGTTGCAGGGCTGGCCTGCCTGCCTGCCCCCCTCCCTCCCTTTCTTCCTCCTTCTTGGGGACCCAGGCTCTCCTTCAGTCAGTGGGCCCAGGATCCAAAATCTGGATCAGGTCTAGAAACTGAGCAAAACTGAGGCATTACCCTCAGACTCCAGCTTCCCCATACTTGATTTTTTTTTGCCTGCACAGATGGACTACTGTCTTTGTTGGCTGCCCCCCTATTTTGCCTCCTCCAAGGGCTCCACATTCTCTTAACTATTTTCCTAACTCCCTGTAGGTCAGGCTCCCTGGCTGCCCCTCTGACCTGGATACCCATTGTGATAATTGCCCCTACCTGGCTTTTGACAGTGACATGCTCAGAAGGGCCACTGTTTTTTTTGGAGTCCTCTCATCCCCTTTCTTGCCTGTGAGCCCAGTTCTGTGGCATCACCTCCTGCAGGGCCACCACTGAGCCCTGAGTGCTGCTGGAGCCTGCTCAGGGTCAGGGTGTCCCCTGGACTTCCTGTGGAGCATAGTCCTCTGCAGAGTTTTCCAGCCTCAGTACCGTGTACCCACTCGAGTGTATGCTTGCCTCTGAGCAGTCTCATCTCCTCTTCCACCATACGCGTTTCTACCTCACTTGGCGTGCCTGTCTCTTTTTCTGCTCCTAGAGGCCATCCTAGTAACGTGTCCGTGCCATCTCCTGGGCCCTTGCCTGGATGTTCCAACCTGGAGCCTAGGAGAGTGCTCTCAGACCAGTAACATTTCCTTTATCAATCTTCACATTCCCTCCACCTCACTCTAGCACCCTCAGAGTCCTGCCCCATTCCTTTGGGGTATAGTCCCTTTCCTCCTTCCCAGGCCCATCATGTCCCTGGCTGAGTGATGTTGTGACTTAACCCTCATTATGGGACTTATAGCCAGAAGGGAGGGTGGGTTGAAGCCCGAGAGCAGCACATGTTTTATTGGGGAAGGGCCTCTGCACCGTCTTCAAGCAAGGGGCCAGGGAGGAGGGGCCACTTCTGTAGGCCAGAGGGGGCAGCAGAATCTAGACTTTCAAGATTCTCAGCTGAATCAACTCAGGTGTCCTCATCCCATGTGTCAAGGTCCCATTCTTTCACACCCACGGCCCTGGCCTTGGCACACAGGCCTGCCTTGTTAGGAAGTGTGACCTTCTCTGAAACTCCACTGCTCTGGACATTAAATTCTTTGCCTTGTTTTCAGTCTTGTCTGCCCTCCCTCTACAAAAGAAGAAAGCCTCTTTATATACTCCTAGGAAGGCCCTCTGGCTTTCAAACCTACCTTTTAATTGTCAACTAATCACTCTCAGCTTTTATTCTTTTCTAGAGGTCAATCTGCTTCAGCAGTAGCCCCCCAATTCTGCTGTCCTTACAGCAACGACTTCCCTTGTAGTCATCATGTGTGGGATGTATCTCACTCCCCACCAGTTAATGCATTACCTACCACTGATATGCCTCCCTATCTCACCACTGGTGAAAGATCTAGCAATCTTGTGCCAGGAGTGTCTGGATTCCACCTGCTACCGGTGATGGAGTTTTCATCAGTCTGGTGGCAGGTGATCCAGCTCCACTATCTCATCTCAGTGTCTGATTTCTTGAGCTACTCCTGGTACTGACTGTCATATGTTGGGTTCCCTGGGAAGCCGACTCTGAGATGGAGCTCATTGTGCAGGATGTTATTTGGGAGAGCTCTGAGGAGACACACCCATGCAAGGGTGAGGAAAGATGCAGAATTGGGCAGAGAAAGATGTCAAGCTGTGCTAGGACTCCTCTAAGGAGCTGGAATGCCCCCTAGAGTTGTCCCAACTGGGGTCCTTGTACCTTCCATCACTGGGTGTGAGCCACCCTGGAATGGGTGTGTGACCTTGGGCAAGGTGACTCTGTTCACTTTAGGCACTTTGGCATTTGAGGTGTCTTTTGTGGTAGCACTTGCAGTAGCTGGGAGAATAAGTCATTCCTGAAAGGGATCTGGGGGCCATATCGCTGTGTCTGCTGTACCCTAATCATATTATTCGGCCTTGAGTCCCAGCCTGTCTATTGACAACTGTGGCCTTGGATAGATCTTTCAATCTCTCTGACTTTCAAGTTTCCTTAAGTTAAAAAAGAAAAAGTTTAGCCCTGGCTGGGTGGTTCAATTGGTTGGAGTGTCACCCTGTACACTGAAAGTTTGCAGGTTCAATCCCCGACCGAACCTTGGTTGCTGGTTCGATCCCTGGTTGCGGCGCCTACAGGAGGCAACCAATCAGTGTTTCTCTCTCACATTGATGATTCTCTTCTCTCTCTGTGTCTCCCTTCCTCTCTCTCTAAAATCAATAAACATATCTTCAGGTGATGATTAAAAAAGAGAAAGTTTAAAATGAACATATACCCATTTTAGAAAAGCAAGGGAAATATAGTCAAGTACAAAGAAGAAAGATTCACCTGTGGGCTCACCACCTAGAGAGAGACATCTTTACCCTGAAATGTGTTTCCTGCCTCTTAGCTCCATGTTTTAAAATGGTTGTAACTATGTACAACACTCTGTTTCGTATTCTCATTTTCACTTAAAGTTATAAAATGAGCATTATCACAAACTCCATGTAAACACTGATTTTAAAGGTAAATTGTTTCTGGTTGTAAAAATAATAACTCTTCATAAAAGAAACTCCCTTTAGAAGTAACCAGAATTAAATTTTTGTTGCAGAGACCTCCAGTTTTTCTGCGTGTGTGTTTATAAATACAATTAGGGCATGTTTACATAAAGTTACAGTTTGGGGAATGTTTTCCAATTCCAACAACCAATTCTCCAAAACCGTCCATCTACCCTACAATTCAACATAGCTCTGACACCATCTACGGAGCTAGTGTGAGACCCCGCAGGGTTAAAGATTCAGTCCCACAGCACTGCCCCCACTTTAAATGCCAGCTGCAAGTTTTGAGGGAGGCCACCCACACTTTTGACCAACCAGCTCTCAACCAGAGGTTCCCAGGATCCCTTCTGCAGGTTGGATAATTTGTTATAATGGCTTATAGAGCTCAGGAAGGCACTACACTTATGTTCACTAGTATATCATAAAGGACAAATGAACAGCTGGCTGAAAAGGTACACAAGCTGAAGTCTGGGAGTCCTGAGTGCTGGTGCTTTTGTCCCTGCGAAGTTGGGGTACACCAGTCTCCCACACATGGGTGTGTTTGCCAATTCAGAGTCTTGCTCAAGAGTTTTCTAGAGCTCAATCTCCAGCCTCTTCTCATTAACTCAGGTGTGTTTATGATAGAAAGAGGTTCCTGTGAATAACAAAATATAACATACTTGTCACTGAGGAAACTCTAAGGGTTTTAGCAAAGACAAAGACCAGATAAATTTCTTATCATACTACTATTTTAAATTTGTTTTTCTCAGTTCACATCCTGAAAATCCCTTCTATGTATGACATATTGTCTACACCATTATTTTTAATACTCGTATAATATTCTACTACCTCTACACAGGGTGGGGCAACAGTAGGTTTACAGTTGTGAGTATGCAAAACAGAGTTTATTCTTGTATTATTATTTATTAATTATGGTATTGTTTTCCCTACAAACAACTGGAAACCTACTGTTGCCCCACCCTGTATCTAGCATAGCTTAACTAATGCCCTTTTAGAATAACTTTTTCTAATATAAATAATCTCCTGATGAAGACCCTTACATGTAGACTTTCATGCTCATCTCTGACCAATTTCTTTTGGTATAAAACCTTAGATGTAGCATCTATATGCTACATGTATAGGAGAGTCTATAAACACTTAGTTCTTTAATATATACTGCCCAATTACCCTACTAGTTTGCTCTCCATGGCAGTGACTGCAGACACCACGTGGGCAACTGCCGTGCTCCCATAGCACTGTATCAGGTTCACACCAGAAATGTCAATTACAGAGTCTGCCCACGCCTGGAGTCTCTGAGTAGGAAAATCGCTTACCCATAGTTTCTTTTGAAGAGGCAGCCTACATAGTTATGCTTCTCTATCATAGCAACCCCACTTCCCCTGGAGACAACTCACCCAAGGCAGGCAATCTGTAGGCTTAGCAGCTGCTGCAAGGAGGCCTGGCAGCTAGAGGCTCAGCCCTAAGGGAGTGTCTGCTATTCAGAGGACTGGTCACCTTCTCTCTTAGAAATATCAGACAGAAACATAAAATCTGCCATTTACCAATAGAAGTTAAAGTTTAAATGAAAGGTGCAGCAGCATCAGGATGGGTCATGGCAGAATAAAGTCATAAGGAGCCAAAAGCATAAATAAATTGAAACTTTGGAAAAAAGCAGAAGCTGTGAGATGGAGAAGAGATTCCAGGAGACAGATGAGGAGGTTGGTTTTGTTGAGCAAGTTGGGAATGAAATAAAGCAATGGAGAGCACCTGAAACTAATGAGTGACACAATAGTGCAGTGAAGATCCTTGACCTGGTCCCCCTAAAGGCCTGGAAGTGACTTGCTGTTCTCAGGGGGCCTAGCCAAACCCCAGCTCCTGTTCTTCGTTTGTAATGTCACCCCTGTCACCCAATGACATTTTAATATAGCTTTCCTATCCCCATGGATTTGAGTTAATCTTAGAACCAAAAGAGCCTAAAATAACATGAATAATTCATAAGCATCATTATTTTCTTAGCTATAACTATACTGGGGAAATTTTTAAACTTTTATTCAGGTTATTTACTTCTTTCATTGCTGTTGGCCATGATAAATAGGCTAAGATGATCATTTCTGTGCATTGAGACACATGTATGTCTGTGTCAATGGGTGTGGGTGTAGCATCCTTCCCTTAGTCAGAGCTACCACAGCAAGACCTTGTGCATCAAAGGCCAAAACCACTAACTTTCCTTTCATCATGAAGACAAGAATTAATGAAAGATACAGACTTGGATGTGTTAGTCTCTAAGGCCTCTTTCTCAAAGATCTGTTCTCTCCAGCACTCTTCCAGATGCTTGCAGATCTCAGGAATGTCAATTCAGTTTCCCTTGAGCCAAGAAAGAGAAGAAGGAACCACATCTTAGACACAGTATTGTTCTGGGCCATGTGTGCAATGTGATTTTCCTATCCCAACCCACAAGCTATCCTTTTCTATCATTTAACAGCTAAACTTTCACGAGTTAAGTAACTTCTGTGATTGGAAGGGAACAGAGGTGGGCAGAACACTTTACTACATGTATATGTACATGTCTGTCTATGTCTTCATAAATGTCTGTATCTATGAGTATGTATCTAAATAAGTGTATGTTTAAAATTTAAGGAGGGGGGCAAAGAAGGGAAGGGGAGAGAAGAGGGAAGGAAGGGAGGACCACTACAAAGACGTCCAGATCTGATGGTTGTTGGCATCTTGATGACCACCCTTGGAAACCCCCTCTAAAGTACAATCATTAATGTCAGTGATGCTCTACATTTCAAACCTCTGAAAAGAACTGGGGGTGCTCAGTTTGTCCCATGGCCGTGAATACACTGCTCCTGGACAGTGTGTCTGCATAATGGTTCCCAGCATTTGCATCTAATGTATTTCTGTTCTCTCAGAGTCTAACAATGCTATCAGTGATGCTCCTTTTCTGGAGATAAACCATCATAAATACCCCAGCACTTGCTTTTTACACACAGTCTTCTACTACTATTCTACAGGATTTTTCTTTTACTTCAAAATTGAACAGAGAATCAACCAGATTAGGTATAATTGGTATCTGATTGAATATTAGGATTCACTACTTTTGTGTCATACCGTATTGTTCATTTTTGCTTTAAGTATATTGTCTGGGAAGCTAGTCATGATAATTTTTCCATATTCCACCAGATTTAGAACAGAATGGGGTCCAAGTACAATACAATTCTCCCCTGCCAAACTTGCCACTGCCTAAAGAGGGCAGCACTCCAGAAATTGAACTGGCGGGCAAAGCCATAGGACACAACATCTCAGAGTGTCTGTTCACAAGGTGATGTGCAGAAATTAAACCTCTGAGTACAATGAGCTGTTCAGAGTGTCAGGGTGTGTGCGGTTTATAGAAAGTTAGATAACACACTGGTTAGGGACAGAGAGCAAGGACCACTTGGCAAACCCATACCTGTGTTCAATGTGTTTTGGGGTTAGACATTTTTAGCTTTTTTAAAACTCTAAAAAAAAAATCTAAGAGAGCTAGGAAATTAATATAATATTTATTTGCTTTTGCTTTTCCAAAAAAAAATATTTCTCTATTAAAAAATCCCTCTTACAATAATCCTTATTAAAAACATGAGTCCTAAGTGAAAATTAAATGCTCTTGCCACTCAGCTCAACTCTTACATAGCCACCTTAATCAATCAGCTGCTGTTCAGGTCTCTCACTCATGCATCTACGCTGGGATACTTTCAAGGTCTCTCTCCCTTCTGGTTAAGCTTCATCCTCATTTCTCAGAGAAGAGGCATTCATGATTGCATCCTTGCAGTCACCCTGTGAGAGTTGCCTGCCTTGCTTCCTCTGTCGGGGGTAATGAATGTGGCCCAGGATGGCTATGAATGCGGCCGAACACAAAATCATAAATTTACTTAAAACATTTTTTCTGCTCCTCAGTTTTTGTTAGTGTTCGTGTACTTAATGTGTGGCCCAAGACCACTCTTCTTCTTCCAGTGTGGCCCAGAGATGCCAAAATGTTGGACACTGCTGTGACATGGACCCTTCCTGGGCTTCCCAAGCAGTGGTCACTGTCCCAGCACACCATTTCTCTGTTAAATGACCCTCACAGCTTCTGGTAAACAAAGGCACAAATGTCTCTGTTGCTGCAACTAGCTTCTACCTAGGTTACTTTCTCTTTGTGAGGCCCCTCAAAGACAATTCATTCACTTTTATAAAACTTAGGGCATTTTCCTCGAGGCATTTTTGAGAACCACCAAGGAAAACAACTTCTGCTTTAAGGTGGTAATCTAGACTTCCTCCAGCTCTTCTTCCACCAGTTAGGAGGCAGGCAGGGGTGCTGGGTGTGGCTCAGATGGTTTGCTGATCAGCCTACCAGCAATAGCCAAAGAGGTTTCACGTCCTAACCTGGTGACTTGCACAGGCTTATTTTGTCACTGTGGTATTTGCACTTTTCTATAAACCCTTAGAGGGATGGGTTCCACTTGTGGGGAACCATGAAACATTCTTAGTGAAAGCTCCATGTGATGAGAATTCTGTTTTCTCTATGTGATTGAGGCTAAGAGGGGAGAATCACGGTATAAATTGTTGATGCCAGTTGTCGGTGGATGACAATAATCATAATGAAAGGAGGCTTTGATTTGTGAGCGGTGAATAAAGATGGATTCTGGCAAGATGATGTTCTTTGAAATAGGTTGGTTATCTGACCCCTTGTTCCTCACAAATACTATCACATCGGCATCCTCAGATGGACGGTGTGGAATGTTGTGCGAACTGAATCCTTCAGCATCCAGCCGCCTTCCCCATGTGTTTCTCTGCACTGCAGGGCTGGAGGGCCACAGACTAATTTCATATTCCCTGTAGCTAGGGCTTGGGAGACAAATGAAGTCCTCCCGGGTAGATGCTGCATTAGCTATCTATGGCTAAGTAGCAAACTACTCCAAAACCTAGCCACTAACACAGGAAACATCTATTCTTTCTTCTAGTTCAGAGGGGCAGCGGTCTGGGGGCAGCATTGCTGGGCTGTTCTGGCTCAGAGTCTCTTGTGAAGCCTAGATGTCCCCTGGCAGTCTTGTCTCTGCAGCTGGAGGAGATGCTTCTGTGCTCACTCACACAGTTGGCAGGAAAACTCAGTTCGTCACCATGTGGGCTTCAGCACAGGGCCATGAGAATGTCCTCTAGACAAGGCAACTGGTTTCCCCTAGAGCAGGGGATCTGAGAGAGAAAGAGAGTGAGAGAATGTATAATGATGATAGAATTCATAGTGTCTTCTTTTACAACCCAGTTTTGGCAGTGACACACGATCACTTCTGCTGTGCTCCATTGGTCACACCGACCATACCTGGTACCACGGTGAAGGAGCTACACCAGGATGTGAACAGCAGGAGGCAGGGATCATTAGGGACTGCCTCAGAGGCTGGTGATCACAGACATAGGCCCCAGAGTTTCAAAAGGCAGAAATGAGGTGGCAGCCATTGTTCCACTTACACAGCAGCTTTTATTAACAAGCAGGCTAACAAGGAGGGATTTGCTGCAGCACATCCAGTCTTGCCCTTCTGGGGGTTGCAAAGCCTTCTGGAGGTTGTGGTGGCTCCACTCAGCACTGTCCAGTTCCCTGCTTCCTGCTGGTGGCAGCAGAGCTTCCTGATCTCTGCATCTCAGCTCAGTGGTTGTGTGCTCTTGAACTCAACAGTTCCAGGGGCCGTTCCCTCCAGCCCTTCCAATGTATTACATTTTCTTTCCTTTAAAATAGCTGTAATAATTCTCTCATCCTGAAGCTGGACCATGACTGATTCAGACAGGTTACACTCCTCACGATAGCAATGACAAGCATGATTGTGCCAGCAACTAAGTGTGTCACTTTCACTCATCAGATTTTACAGATGAGAAATCTGAGAGGCTGAGAGATTAAGTGGTCTAGATCATCCAAGTAAATTGTTGATGCCAATTGATGCCATCTCTGTGCTTGTCCTGGCCTCAACTGATAAATGCATCCACCATCATCCCCGGCACCAGCCTCTGCTTGAAGGAGGTTGGGAAAATCAAGATTTCTTTTAGTGCCTCATAGTAAACACTGGATAGATCAAGGACATCATGGTAATTTTTTCCTGACTATCTGGCTTTCTCCATAGTAATGCAGTTCATTAAACCTGCCTCCCGCAGAGCTGCTCAGCTGAGCCTGATATGCAGACATAAATTGATCTTTCTGGTTTTAGATTTTTCAAAGTCAAATTCATTCATGCTCATCTACAAGGTGCTGTTCCCAGCTGTATAGCTGAATTACAAAGAAGAAACTCTCACTCTATTCATTAAGCAACGCAGGGATTGTCAAACTATAATGTGCACGTAAATATTTATGGCAGATTCCTGGGCTCCGTGTCAGAGATTCTGAATCGCCAGTTTTAGGTGAAGGTCCCAGCAATCTGCACTTTATCTGGCATGCCCTCTGTGTCCCACAGCACCAGCAGAGTGGACCCCTGAGACAGAGACATTTTCACTGGTACCTGCTTGGAGCACCTAATCATACCTGAGTCAGCTGAAGTCACATTTGAGCACAGCCCTAGGTTCAAATTCTGCTTGCACGACTTACCAGCAGGGTGACTGTTGAGTCATTTATTCTCTTTTAGTTTCTGTTTTCTTGTCCACAGAATGAGACTGACAATACTATCCTCCTTACGAAAAGATTGTTGTGGACTACATGGTAAATTATGTACAAAGCATTTAGCATAATTCCTGACTAGCAAGTGTTATTGTTGTTGCTGTTGATTGGTTCCTGGAGCACTGCCATGATGCCTGACTCAACTCACTCATATTTCCAGTCCTATTCATGCTCTGTCACAGTACGTGCTTTATAGTGAAACACTTTGACCTTGAGTGCATGTGTGTTGAGTGTGTTTCTGTATGACACACCTGCAAAACATCTAGGAGTTCTACTGGATCAGAACCTGGGCATTCATGCCTTATTCATTCATTAACCAGAAGCTGTTCACATCTGCGCACTGCACTCTGCTCTGTTGTGCAGACAGCAAGATGAATATGACAAAATGATCTTGGAGTCTAAAAGGGGAGACATGTACACAACCTACTTTAATATCATATTATTGAGCAAGAAAGAATAATTTAGTTCTGTTGTTAGTAAAAAATTTTAGTGTGTGTTGACATAGAAAAGTGTAACATTAATAAAAGTTTAACATTTTAAACCGTGATATAGCACACATGTCACATACAACTCTCCACATATCTTTCTTGTAGGGTTGTTCCAGGGCTGTTCTCACAGGGCTATTGCAGCTTAAAGGCACAACCATGGCTTAAAGGAGATTGGGAAGAGTCAAAAACCATCACTGACCTGGCAAATGGAACCCATAAGGCTGGGACTGATTTCCTTGAAATTACATCTTTATTCAGGTCATTTCCATGACCTAAAATGCCCCTTTCTCTTTTCCTTTATCCACATATTAAAAATTTGTTACCTCTCACTTCTTTACCTCCACATATCCTAACCTGATTACCATCAGCCTCATTGATCTCCATTTTCTCTGAACTCCATTCTGCTGTGTGTTCATCAAATATTCATGAAATGCCTTATTCGGGGAACAAGATGTAGAATAACAGGGGATGAGATCAGAGAGGCATCCCAGACCAGATGAGGTACAGCCTTGAGGCCCCAGTAATGACTCTGGAATTTTCTTGGAGTGATAAGAAAAGCCATTGGACTTCTCAGCAGGAGTCTGTGATGTGACGGACATTTAAGGAGGACTCCTCCAGCCGCTCTGTGAACTACAGGCTGTAGGGTTAAGAGTAGACAGAAGACAGATGAGGAGGCTTTGCAATACTCCCAGTAACAGAAACTGGTAGCTCGGACTATGGTCTTAGTGTCAGAGGTCTTGAGAAGTTGTGTTTGGGATGTATTCAAGAGCGAGAGCTGATGTGATTGATTTGATGATATTAGAAATAGGAGGTAACAGACACATGCTGTGATCCCTTTCATGAAGTTTATGTTCTAAAGTAGGACACTTTATTGGATTTCTGTTGCTGCCATACCAAATTATTACCAATGTAATATATAAAACAATACATTTATTATCATACAGTTCTGGAAGTCTGAGGTTCAAAATCAGTCTCACCCGGCAAAAATTAAGGCATAGTCTGGGTTCTTCTGGAGGCTCTAGGGAGAATCCATTTCCTTGCTGTTTCCAGCTTTTAGAGCTGCCTGCAATTTTTTGTCATGGTTTTTTCCTTTGTCTTCAAAACACATCACTCTAACTCTGTTTCCAGCATCATATCTCTTTTTCTGTCCCCCTACTTCCATGGTCCCATCCCCTGTGAGTGCCACTCTCCTACCTCCCTCTTTTAAAGACTCCTGTGATTACATTGGCCCCGTCTAAGTAAACCAGCATGATCTCATCATCTCAAGATCCTTAATTTAATCACATCCATGTATCCATAGGTTATAAGAATTAGGATGTGGACATCTTTGGGAAGCCAATATGCTGCCAACCAGAGACCCCAAACCAAAGCTCTAATGGAAAAATAAATAAATCATTTAATTTCCAATCACAATGTTTTAAAGAAAATTAAACAGGGTGGCAGGATGGAAACTGAGTGATGGTGATGGTGGTGAGACTGCTAATTTTGACTGGGAGGTTGAGACAGTCCTTCTGAAGACATGGTACTCAAACAGCAATCCCATTGACAAGAAGGAGTGAGCATTTGGTGGAAGGACTAGCAAGTGTGAAAACAAACTTGGTGTGTTTGTGGAACCCAGAAGGCTGATGTGATTTATGAGACAGCAAGTGAGCAAGGATAGGAGCTGAAGTTGGAGAAGCTTGCCAGGGTCAGATCAGAGATGGTAAGAAGTTGGATTTTAAGGAAAATGCCGAGAGAAAAGCAGTGCTTGTGGATGGTAGGCAGTCAGCAAAAGGTAGTTTTCTTTTTTTAGTTGTTAAAGAATAATGAAAGCCCTGGCTGCATGGCTCAGTTGGTTGGAGCATCATCCCATGCTCTGGAGGGTTATGGTTCATTCCCTGGTCAGGGCACGTTCTTAGGTTGTGGGTTTGATCTCTGCATGTACAGGAGGCAATCGATAGATGTTTTTCTCTCACATTGATGTTTCTCTCTCTCCCTTCCTCTCTCTCTAAAATCAATGAACATACCCTTAGGTGAGAATTAAAAAACAAACAAACAAACAAGCAAACAAACAGATTATAAAGAGTAATGGGAAGTGGTGAGAAGGGAGTGATATGATGTGATTCACAGAGCCCTCTGGGCTGATGGGACAGATTTGAGAAGGGGAATAAGGCTACTGCATCAGTAAGAAATCAAGCGGGAGACAGAAATCACACCAAGTATTTGAATAAGGAGAATTTAGAGAAACTTAAGAAGAAAAATAATTTCTTATATTTACCCAGATTTTCTGTTTTTGGTACTCTTCCTTCCTTTGTGTAGGTACAAGTTTCTATCTGCTATCATTTCCTTCACCCTGAAAAACCTCCTTGTCTTGTACTGAAACTTCCTCTAACATTTCTTGTAGTGCAGGTCTGCTGGTGACAGTCTCTCGGTCTACTTGCTTGTTTGTCTGAGAAACCTTCATTCTGTCCTTAAAAAAGTAGATATAATTTTAGTTTGACAGATTTTACTTCATAACTTTAAAGATGCCATTCCATTGTCCCCTAATTTGCATGGTCTCTGATAAAAAAAAAGTCTGTTTTAATTCTTATCTTTGTTACTGTATGTATATAAAATGTCTTTTTTGTTTGGCTGCATTTAAAATTATCTCTTTTTCAGTGTTTTTCCAAAATTTGATTCTAATCTGCTTCAGTGTGGTTTTCTTTATGTTTTCCAGATTGGAGTTTATTGTGCTTCTTTGGTCTGTGGGTTTGTGGTTTTCATCAAATTTATAAAG
>VMDR010007566.1:0-39989 GCA_007922815.1 Macrotus californicus
CTCAATTAATCGTTTGCGTTTCTCACCTACAGGATTTGAAAAAAGGATCTACTTTAAATTAAATGACATGGTGGAACAATAAAAAAGACCCAATAAAAATAAATTGAATTCTTACATAAGCCTGTCTTCTAAACTGGTCATTTATCCCTTATGTATAATAGAGCTGTCTGATTTTAAATACAGATTTTAATAAAGTGCACTTTGAAATACCAAAAATCCCACACAATGACTGTCAGACATGCACACTGTTTGCTAATCTAGAAATTGCAGGTCCCCGAAATGAATTTTCTGCCATTATAAACTCTGAGACAAGTCAATTATCTGTTCGTATCTAATATTAGCATTATTAATACATGTCAATAGTAATAGCAAAGACTGCAGTCCACTTTCCTGCTTATGAGCTAAATATTTAGTTTGGAGAGGAGAGCAAAGTGGGTTCAGTTTAAAAAAATCAGCTCATGTATATAAATATTATTAGTCCATTAACATGGCATTACCTGCTAAAAAGTCCACACGCCTCACTGAAATTATTCAACCCAACTCAACATCATACTATAAAACAAATTCTGCTGATACTTAATGGTCTGCTTATAACAGACCCTAAGGAATAAACCATCATCCTTTTGAAGGTCCTAAAGTGTTGACTCCCAAGAGATGTGGCTGAAGAAGGCTATTATGTAATCAGAAAGCTCTTCCCTGCTTATCATCGAAGAACATATAAACATGTCTCCCAGGAATATAACTAACGACCCAATAATTTCTTTGATGTTCTTTTGAACTCAAGGCCAGGACTTCCGCTGGTTCAAACGTGCCCAGGTGGGGCCCTGAACACCTCACTCTGGTTCTCCTGATCGTGGGCGATGGCCCTTCTCCACGTCTCACCAAGGGAAGGACAAAAAGTGGAAATGAAGGAAGGGACATCAGTATGTCTTTCAAACAAAACAAATAAACCAAACAAGAAAAATCAGCAAGCGAATGTGTGGGGGGGAGCAGCGCCCTTCAGCGGAAGTACTCACGCAGAATCTACCGGCCAGAAGTTGATCAGAGTAACCGGACTGCAAAACAAGAAATGAGGTGGTGAAGAGACACAGGCCAACTCAGCCGCAAAAAATCAAAGTAAACAAACAGACAAATAAGTAACCAAATAAGTAAATAAATAAAATAACAGAAAGGGCAAAATAAATCAAACCCAACCAATTAAGGAGAAACCATGGAAAGCAACAGCCAAAGAAAAGCGGAAGGTGAATTCAAAGGAAAAGCAACAGCGGTGCAGTGGCCACCAGTCAGGGCAAAAAGGAGGTGTAACAGAGGTGACGGCAGCCTCAGTTGGATCATGAGAATCGTTACTACTTACTGTGAAGGGACTTCCTGTGACTACCGTTTCTTTCGGGGAGAAAAAAGTGACTAGATATGACCACACAATCAGATCCAGAGAGACACACGTCTACCGATTTGCGAGGGAGGAAAATTCACAATGAAATATTGGAATCACTCATTTGTAAACAGTCCCATATTTCTTAAAGAGCCTTGTGGAGGTAATTAGCGGCTAGCGCGTGGCGTTTTCCCTGTGAGGTAAGGGTTAACGTTTGGAAAAGGTCAGGGTCACGGGACAATCGGCATGGGAAATGCCGACTGCATGTCAGCCCGTTTTGCTCTTTTCTGCTAAAGTCAATCTAGAGAAAGAAATAGGAGAGACTGTTTGCACGTGGGAGTGAAGGAGGGTATTCAGCTGAATGGAGCTCACATATACATCAAATGAGAGTCTATTTTGCTCTTGCCACTACTCACGTTTCCATGTTGTCCCCCTCTAAGACAGTCTGCACTGGCAGGTAGCCCATTCGGGGATGCTTCGCAAAATACCTTTTGGTTCGAAATTTGTTTTTTAGTACCTTGGCAAAGTCACGAACATCTTCTCCTGAAGTCGTCTGAAAGGGAAAGCACGCCGAGATCAAACTTGGGGGAGCGAGATCTCCGAACAAAGGACCCCGCCAGCGCTCAGCCTGTCAGGGTGTTTGTTTTTTGTAATTTCGGAGAGCACAGGTTGAGTACAAAGGCTTTGGAATCGGACAAAAACCAGGGCTTTGAAACCAGGCCTGGCCTTTACTGGTGGAGTTAATTTGGGTGACTGAGTTATTTATGCATTTTGAGGTTCAGATCGTCTGTGAAATGGAGGCACTCAAACCTCAGGAAGTCGGTATGATAGCTAAATGAAGTATCCCCACTACTGGGCTATTCAACACGTGGCCGTTTACTGAAAGTCTTAAAGTCCAAAAGTTAACCTTAAGTTCTGCCACACTTGATGGTATTTTAAAAACTATGGTCCAAGTGGATACCATGTTTCACTTACTCGATCTCCTATTCACAGTATGACTCTGTCTCCATCATCAAATGCCTTTGCAAAAGGAATCGATGTGAGACAGACAATGAAAATAACCAGGAGGATGGGGGAGAAAATACTCCAGAGCAGAGCTTCTAGAACTTTGACGCACGGGGGAACCACCTGCAGATCTGGCTGAAATGCGGGTTTTGATTTAGAAAGTCCAGGGTGGGGAGGGGCGCTGAAGTTCTGCATCGCTAGTAAGTAAGCTCCCAGGTAACGCAGTGCCGCTAGCTGGCAGACCATACTTTGAAAAGCAGGCAACTTAGTGTTTAAGGAGCATCAAATTTACACCCAGGTCTGCCTGCCCGCCAGGTCTAGGCCCTTCAAATCCTGCCGGTGATTTTCCAAAGTTCTGTTAGCCACTGAACATTTTCCCAAAACAACATCTGAGGAGGAGGCTCCGCCTTTTAATTCCAGAGCCTTGGGCCATTTGGCCTCAGAACCTCAGAGTCCTAGTCTGTCAAAAGGGGGTAAAAATAATATCTATTTCACAAAGAGTCATTGAAAAGGTGAACACCTAGCATGTACTTGGCAGGCGATAGTATATAAAACAGGTAACAGATGAGCAAGAGTGACTGAAAGGGGTGGGTTGTGAATCTGGGGGAACCCACATTACATCTCCATTCCCAGCACGCCCCGTGGTCACCAAAACTCTTCACATGACCGCCAGGGCTGTGCAAAGGAAACATGAGAACGTCTTCCCGGCAACCCATGCAAATGGCAGAAAAACCAATTTATTACCTGTGCCAGCCTTTGCCCTATGCACTAGGGGGAAGGTCAATCCTGGTGTCTATAATTTAGAGCCACTTTAGCTGGGGAACATCTGGGGAAACATCCAGGGAACGTAGACATCACAGCATTACACACGATCTGCAATACTGCCCCAAAGGGAAACTTGGCCCCAGTGAGCTAACTCATGCCAGGGAGGCGGCTAACTTACCGGAGTGCAATATTCCACCATGGGGTAGTGCATTTTATGGCCTTTTGCAACTCGACCAGAAAAAAAGCAACTTTGGCAGATGTCATAATTAAAGTGCTTTAGACTCCTGTACCTGGTAAAGAACAAAAACAAACAACAAACACATACGTATTTCTTCAAATCAAATTCCCCAAGACCGCTCTTTAATAAACCTTCTTCCACACTGTCTTTAACTCTAGAAACGGGCTGCGGTCGGTGTTCATTAATTCCACAAGGTAAGTGATTAACTTCCTACCTCCAGAATTCTTTGGTGCTTCTCTTACAGTATCAAAACATTTTGGCAGAAAGATTATCCCATAAACATATATAACGATGGAAGAAAAACCTAGCTCTTATTTAAACTCCACTCGGAACTCTTTCAGATTAAGTAAGAAGCTCCTGGCAAACTTCCAGTCTTTTGAAGACTGAATACTAGAGTTTGAAAGAACTTCGAGGAGAGAGAAATCCGTGTATGGCAGTCCCCTGCCCCCAACCCATAACGGGAATAAAATTTTTCAGAAGCAATTATTTTCAAAAAGTATATATAAAGATAAAGCAATTTCATTAGATAAAAGAAAATTACACAGGACTTTTAATTAAAATAGATCTTTTAAAATTACATTTTCTGACTGACATGATTCATCTTCAGAGAGTTGCTTGGATAATATCTTTTCTCTCTCTTCAGAAATCCCTTACCACATACATCCCCCAGAAATGAGAACTGAAGCCCCAGCAAAGGACAAAACGGGGTTAAAGGGAAGAACGTGCAATCTGTGAGTACCGGATGGTCCGTTTCCGCCCTTTCCCAGAAGCGTGTATCCTTTGTTTCATACTTGCTCTGTCTTTTGCTTTCCCAGGTAAGAATCTCAGCCAATTCAAATAAACATATTCCCCATGTCACATATGGGAATGTGGGGGGAAAAAGATGCCTTTTTTTAGATCCCAACCGTCTTTCGGGGGAGAAGGGAGCAAACAGAAGTGCTGATTCCTAAAATAATCTCATTTGAGCAGGGCACAGGAAGCGAATGTGAAAATGCTCTTGGATCCTCCAAAGCGGTCTCCTGTTTTATTTTATAAACTTTCCCCTGCAGATCTTACCAGGGAGGGAGGCTGAGAAACAAAGGAATGCACTGCTCTCCCCTGCGACTGCCCCTCCCCGCCATAGCATCACTTGTACCTGCCGAAACCAGTGTTGTCTACGTAGGCTTTAGAAACCTCTAAAGGGTTTATAAAACCTCTTTGTAAACAGCATGAAGTATGGAAGGGCAGAGCACACGAATGAGACAAAGCAGTTATTAGGCAAGAAAGTATTAAAACGAGTCCAAGCATACCCAGGGACAGTATTTACTCAGCGCCGAAGTGGATTCTGGACAGGCACAGACCGGGTAACTAGTTTACCATGTTACAGCTTATTCCCCGCTAAGGAAACCTTGAGGTTGATCTGGATGTTTAAATCCATCATCGTTTCTGCATCTGGATTTGTTGGGATTGCTGTTCAATATCCTGTCTCCCCAAACAGGTCAACCAGGTGGAAGATTTCAGAGCCAATGGTTTTCCATGACAGTTTAAGAATATCAGAAAACTAATCTGCTATGTTTCCTATCTCTTGCAGTTTTAAATTTATAAGGAACATTTTTCTTTTTATAGCTGCTCTGTGAATCTTTCATTTTCTTGCATACTTTATATTCCCTTAGAAGTTCATTAGGACACTATGTGAACAGCATAATCAGATTCACAGATAAAGACATTCTAGGGTGCTTACAACAAGTCTTATTACTTTAGGGGGAAAAGTCATGCAAAGTGCATATGAGTTACCACGATGGCTCTCCCAAAATGGAATCATTTCTTAGATTTATAACTAATTCTTGGACACTTTCTAGACTGTGAAAGAAAAGAAACACGGTCGAATGTTTTGGTTCCAGGAAGGATGGGATGGAGTTTATCAGTATACCGCTGACGGACAAGTATCTTGGTGCAGACAGACAGATGGACAGACAGACCTGTCCACCCAAGACTGCCCCTGCACAGCTGAAGAGTGAAGCTGGAAAGGGACACCTGCCCAATGAGTCACACCCACTGACATAACCCAGGGATCGGGGAGCGACAGGAGCGATGGAGGGTCCTCTTCCACTTCGAAGAGGAACAAACTAACAGCCACTGGTACAGGAGGTGAAAGAGTGAGGTGTAAACGAGCAAGGAACGATATGGAAAACCATGCACGGCATCTTGGGGGTTCCTGATACCTGAATCCAATGATCGGACACTCCTTGCAGATGTTGCACTTGGCCTGATGCTTGGCAGTCTCCGCAGCAGCCACTCTGTGCAGCACGGGCAGCCACACCATGGACTGGGGTTCCAGTCTCATCCAGTCCAGGAAGAGGGCCGCTTCAATCTCGGGCTTATTATTGGCCTGCGAAGACGGGGGAGAGCGGACAGGGAGGTGAGGCGGGGGTGACAAAGGAGGCATGTCAGTTCGGGTAATAAGTTAAAAGAAAGGAAAGAACAACAGTCCCACAGGGAGGCCCAGCAGGTTGTGCTGCCGCCTTGCCCCAAGGCTTCGGTGAACTGCCATGGCTCTGTGTGGCTGCTAGATGACAGAAAACAAAATAAAACAAACCAAAACAAAACGAACCAATGGAAAGCCAAATACACACCTGAGCGAGACTATATTTAGCTCCAGTGTTTCAACAGATATATGAGTTAGCCAGAAGTGAAAGGCAAGTGTTTATTGATGAAATTTCAAAGGAGGGGGGAAAAAAAACCAACTTGGGAACTATTGATTCCTTCCCCCCCCCCAAAGAATCTATTTCTCAGTGTGCCACAGAATCATAATGAAGAGGCTTTACAACTCATCCGGTCCCAAAGCTTCATTTTACAGACGAGAAAACAGACAGAGATGAAAGGAGTAGCTTTTCAAAGGCCGTGTAACTAACGGGTGGCAGAGCTGATACTAAATGCAAACCTCCAGGTCTAGTGTTGTTGTCATGGGGACCTGTTGTCTCTTTGTCTGTCTGTCTTGTCTGTCTCTATTGCCTGCTCTTTCCTTCTCTCTTTCAGAGCCTCAAGTTAATAAACGCCATTCGTCCCAAGCGGCATAACGATTCAGAAAGCTCGAAATACATTAGGCATCACTTGATTTCTATGTGATCACAGTCGTGCGTTGTAACTAGATCTTGGTTTTTGAACCCTTCAAGACTGTCTTTGAATTTTTGTATATTGTTAGACTGACCCATACAGTGAGCGCTTTTTTTGGGGGGTTTTCATTCCTTTAGTGTCTGTTGGTGGTGAATTCCTCAGGTTTGGTCTGAAAATCTCTTTTTGAATCCAGATTCTTGAGAGCTGTGTCATAGGGCATAGATGTTCAGGTGGTGGGGGGGGATTGTTTTCATTTTGCTCTAGCACACAGAGGCACTATGGCCCTTTTATCTCACTTTCTCTGTTTAGAAGTCAAGAGTAAAGCTGACCTCTGCTCCTTTGAAGGTAATCTGTTTTCTTCCTGTCTTGTGTTGTGTCTCTAGGGTTTTATTTATACTGTTTAGGATTAACGGGGCTTCTTGAACCTGTGAGTTAGAGTCTTTAGTCAGCTCTGGAAACTTCTCAGTGCTGCTCTCAACAAATAGTGACTCTTGTCCATTCCCTCTGTGCTCTGCTTGCAGGAGTTTGTGAGGAAAACACAGACTTTTTCAATCTAGCCTGCATGTCCCTGAATAGGACGCCCCTATTTTCCCTTTTGTTATCCTCCCGTATGCTTCGTTGCTAATAATCCCTTCTGCCTGGCTATCTATTTCTGTCTTTAACAGAATCCAGTCTGATGTCAGTTCAATACACTAAGTTTTAAATTTTGTTTGTTGTATTTTTTAATATCTAGGAGTTCGGTTTGGTCATTGTTAGGGTCACTTCTAAAATTTGTGGTTCCCTGCAGATATTTTTCAATGTTGTCTGGCATTTTCTTTTCAATACATTAAACATAGTTTTCAAAGAACAACCTCTAATGATTCCAAGATCTAAAAGTCGTGCAGGCCTGCTTCTGTGGCCTGCTGTTCCTGCTGGTTCTCGCTGCCCTTGGTTTCTTGTGTGCTTAATATTTTTTCCTTCCCTATGTACTACATTGACCTGAAAATATTTTCTGGAGCTACGTTGAGCCCTTGACTGAAAATGCCTTCTCCAGTGATGATTTCCATTTGCTTTGCTGAGAAGCAAAGGGCACTACCTATTCTGAGACCAATTTAAACTGAATGTATGGCGGATATTGAGTATCATGCACTCCACGGGTATTGCAACTGCAAATCCACGTGGCTTCTCTTGGAACGTGCTCTGCTGATAAAGACTCCATTCACATTGCAGATAGAAAGGCAGTGGGGTTTGGACCAACAGGTCATTTAGCTTGCAGCACTCACGACTTCAGCAATACTCCAGTCATTATCCCGATTACCAATTTCCCAACGTCATAATGAGCTGTTTAACCTTGAATTTCCTAGCTGCAAAATGGTGTCAGTTTGAGCTACTGATAAAAGCTGTTGTTGAGCACTTTTCTCCGTGTAGAGTGCCAACACACAGGTACTCTGTGGAAAACATTTTAAAATAAAAAAGAATTCGCCCTGGCTGGTGTGGCTTGGTGGATTGAGTGCCGGCCTGCGAACCAAAGGGTCGTGAGTTCGATTCCCAGTCAGGGCACATGCCTGGGTTGCAGGCCAGGTCCCCAGTAGGGGGCATGCGAGAGGCAACCACACACTGATGTTTCTCTCTCTCTGTGTTCCTCCTTCTCTTCCCCTCTCTAAAAAATAAATAAAATCTTTTAAAAAAGATACCTAATCATAAAATAAAAAAGAATTCTAGAACCTAAAGATGAAGGGGACCACAGAGCTGAATTTGTCCTCTTGGAATGGCACCACTGCAATATAAGAGCTATTGCAATATAAGATCATCAGCAGTCATGGAGTCCAAACTCTTAACCAATGCTAGGCCATTCTTATAGCCACGATGTAAATACCACCGTGCATGAGAGCGAACATCCTTAATGGATGCTCTTGAACATCTGCATATAGGGACCCCTGTTTAAAAGGGTTTCTTCGGCCTGAGCTGAAAGCCAACAGCAAAGCAAATAGGGTTTGGGTTTCTAGAGTCCAACCACAAGAGTCCAAGCCCCAGATTTCTCATTTACAGGCTATGCAACCTTGGGAAGAATAACTTTCTCTCTGCCTTACTTTTCTTCTGCCATGAAATGGAACTATTAATAGTGCCTACCTCATAGGGTTGCTGTAGGATCTAAACGAGTTAACAAGTGAAAGGCACTTGGAACAGTGCCTGGCGCGTAGGAAGGGCCGTGTCAGTATTTGCTGTTGTTATTGTCATTATTATTATCCATCCGACCAGAAACCTAGAAGTTTGCAGCCTTGACATAGCCCTTCATATATATATATATATACATGGAGAGAGAGAAAGAGAAAGAGAAAGAGAAAGAGAGAGAGAAACGTGGATGTGAGAGGCACACATTTCTACCAGGGACTGCACTGGCAACCCAGGTATGTGCCCTGACTCAAAATTGAACTGGCGACCTTCTGGTGTTCGGGATGATGCTCCAACTTACTGAGCTACATTGACCAGGGCCACATAGCCCTTTAAACATTTTACAGAGTTGTCACGTCTGTCCATGCCTCTTTATTCCTACTCCTTTGATTTCTTGCTCATATGACTTGGCTTGATTTGCCACTGGCCTTTAGAAATGTATTCCTCAAATATGATCTGCTGGGAGTGCCACTTCCATCTGCCTGGACAATGTAACCGGATGACTTACTTTTTGTTCTATACCGCAGGCTCACACTGGGCTTCTGCTCAACTAAAATCCCTGGGTCAGTGTTTCCCAGTGTGTCCAGCAGATCAATCACCCAGCAAAATGCTTCATAAAAAGAAGGTCAAATTAATTAAGGAAACTTTGCATATTAGACCTACCTCTTAAAATTCTTAATGTACGTTAACATATTAGAAGCTAAGAAGGTCATCCGTAAAGAAACACGTTAAACTTTGTTTGACCTCAGATTTTCCCACACTTGTTATTCAGTGGTCCCAAGACCTGCTTTTTAAAAAACCCTCTAAGGCCTGTGAGCACCACGAGGTGCTGATGCTGTGTGAGACGCCATGGGAAATGCTGGTTTGGACCTCTGCCAGTGCTTTCTGCATTCTGTACTTGTTCGTTTGGGTTTGTTTCCTCTCCCTTCTGTCAAAATACGTCCTGTCAGTGTGATCCCACGGCACAGTCTCATCATTATTCCTAAAAATCCGGACCCTTACAGCCCATGAATCAGCCGTTATACCCAATTTTCGGTATTTTTCCCATTTTAAAACGTGTGTTCTGTCTTCATCAGAAAGTCCCTGGTGAAAATATCAGACGTTTAGGCCAAGGTCAAACATGAGGCACACCACCCGAGCCTGCTCAAGTGTGACTCTTTCCAGTTAGTTGCACCGTCGCCTAATCTCTATTGCACACGTTTCTCCACCTCGTGCACAAAGACGTAGGGAGGGACTTTGTCAAAGGGGCTACAAGTTTCAGTTACCATATGTCCTATAACAATCACTTGCTCCACTGGTCTCGAAACTCACTTTATCAAACTAACCCTCTGTAGCTAGCGGACAAACCCTTACAGACAGGCAGTACACTGAAAAGCACTACTAATTCATTTCTATTTAAAACACGGGTTTATTGATGCTTCATCTGAGCCTATATACTTTTTTTCTGACTTAGGTTGAAATGATCGTTCGTTCAATGATGGGTTCAAAGACACGATGCAGACCAAGAACTCCTGCTTAATACAAAGAGTGTGATGTAGCAGAAAGCTTCTATGCATTCTGGAAGACAACAAAAATCTGACCATGAGTCAGCAACCAACGTAGAGGCAAAACACAAAAGAATAAAAGGCAATAACGTGTCTGTGACGTATTACTAAAGGCATAGCAGGTATCGCGCGAGGAGGTGATCTTGTTACCCTCAATACTGGTCAAATGCTTCTTCCAAAACAGTGTCTAGTTCTGGTGGCTACAGCTAACCCAGAACTTACAGAAGGCTTGGCCGAAAGACACAAGGATCATTAAAAGGGGTTGAAAGACCTATGAGAACAGTTTAAGAGAACTGAGATTATTTAGCCATGAAGAAAAAAAAAAAAAAAGAACAAGCAAGAAAGAGCAGCTGAAGGGGCGATTTAATAAGTTTTCAATTATGCAAGTGGCACTTGCATAGGGACCTGTGACCAGCTGTTCAGTCCCTCCAGAGGACAGAACAAGAAGTAACAGGCTCAAGCAGCATGAAGAATTTAGGCTGTATGTCATACGGAAGACTTTCCCGATGCTGGAAGTTGTTAAAGCATTAGTGTGAACTACCAAGCGAAGCTGGAGACAGTTCTCTTTCGAAATAGTATAGATTCTCCTATGCTTCGAGGTTGGAAATGCTCGAGGTTCTTTCTAGCTCCTAAGATGCAAGCTCCATCATTTGGGCTCCTTGGAAACCGCTCTCGCCTATGCCCAATGACGGCACTGAACACAAGGCATGGGGATTCATGTTCTCATTCTGTTTCCAGCTTTCATTTTTACTATAAACCATGCTATGTTCTGGTGCTGTTCCCTCTCCTTTTGTCTGGCAATAAAGAAAGGAAGAATTAAAAGTCACGCAAGCTTCTAGAGAGATCTAACAGAACGAAAACTTTCAAAATTCAGCTCAAATTGCATTCTAGGAAAAAAATATGGATAGACTGGAACGGTAAGAAGTTGTTGAGCTCTAAAAGACAGGTATGGGCCCTGGCCGGGTAGCTCAGTTTGGTAAGGGCATCGTCCCGATACACCAAGGTTGCTGGTTCGATCCCCGCTCAGGGCACATGCAAGAAGCAACCGACGAATGCATAAATACAAGTAAGCAGAACAACAAACCTCTCTGTCTCTCTTTCTCTCCCCTTCTTCCTCTCTCTCTAAAATGAATAAATAAATTTACAACAAAAGACGGGTATGATGACATTAGATTGACATCATCCTTGCAGGCACCGTTATTGGCTGACTTACATAGAGATCTCAGGCTTCTTCTCTCGGTGTCAAGCATGACCTTTGCCCCCACCTCTACATGCCATTTTTGAGCCATCTAAGCAAGAACTCCAGGAATAATCTAGCCCTAGATTGTTTTTGTTCCTTGTTTCTTTCTGGTAATGTCTTATTTTTCCTCCTCTGTGGCACGCACACACAAAAAGTCAAGATATCACGGCTCCTTCCACTGTGACAGCCACAGTTAAAACCATCCGGCATTTCCGCTCCTTCCGTGTTGGTCCTCACCTGTCAGCAGCTCTCCAGCACCGCACGGAGGCCGGGGAAAGAAATCAGTTGTCCCTGCTGCCTCTCCCTTACAGTACACCGAGGGGGTGCTTTATACAAATGCCATCTTAACAAGTGCAAAGACAGTTAAAGGAACCCCAATATCTGCAATTTCTAGCCAAAGGCTCTAATTCAATGTCAAAGGACAGGTATGTGGCAAGTTTGGAGTTAGGGGATCTGCCAGGGTTCAGAGTAGCTTTTGGGTTTCCCACATGGTACACTATCCATACATTCCTAGGCACTGAAGCACCACACCCATATAGCTGCCAGGGGATCAGCCGCAATAGTGGTTTTTTTCTTCGGATATTGGCTCACGGCCACAGAAGAAGTGTGATGGTAAGATCTCTCGGCAAGCCCTGCAGACCAGCTGCCATGGACACATACACCGTATGTTTCGGAGAACGCAACTGGCCTCTCAACTGTGAGGTTTTTCAACGATGATGCCAATATTTAAAACATTGAAAAAAGAATATTACAGCGAGAAGTGAACATGCAAGAGATTGCACCCCGTAGTTCTCGGATGATGAACAGGAAGTACTGTCCTGGATACAAGACCTGCCTTTCTCCCCTAGATTGTACGTTACTTAAAGTCAGGAAGTCTGTCTCTATAGCCTCCAAAGAATGTTTGCCGGATTGAATGATGGGTGGCAATGAAGGACCGATGTGATCACAGTCCATAAAAGGATCATCATATCTAAATGAGCTTAAGATGAAAAAATGCCTAGTCATCCTGCAGAGTGAATAAAAAACTTTAAACTTACAAGGGTTGTCTAAGGAGTAGAAGCCAAAATAAGCACATTCTTGAACTGCTCGAAGTTTACTTTTACATAGTTTTTTAAGTAAAGGTCTGCTTTGCCGGTTACGGTATCATACACAGAAGGCCAATAGTCTATTTCTAGACTTGGAGCATGTGTTTAGAATATAGGAATGGCTTCAAATACAGGAACGCACCAAGTTCATGCTGGGGGCCTTGCAGGGAACCCTGTAGGCCGGCAGCCATGAGCTGGAGCAGTGGTTCTCAACCAGGGACCATTCTGTACCCCAGAGAACGTCTGACCATGTCTGGAGACATATGTGGTCGTCACAACTGGGGAAGGGGTTGCTACGAGGCTCTAGGACATGGAGGCCAGGATCCTGCTGAAGTCCAACAAGGCACTGAACGGTCCTCTGCAACAAAGAATTATCTGCGCCAAACCGCCAGTAGCTCCAAGATCGAGAACCCCTGCTAACGTTCACGCCTTATATCACCCGGGTTCATTCACTGAAACCAAGAAACCAACGTGAGCACGTGACTATTAACTAAACACCTCTGGTTAGAGCCCTGGAGGGGGCCTAACAGGTAGGCTGTCCCCTCTGCAACACGGAAACTGAGAAGCTGTGGGAGGCCCGTTCACCTACTGATGACATGAGAGAAAGACCGCCCTGGTGAAGAGATGGTGGATAGAGGAAAACAGGACTAAAAACAACAAGAAGAAAACCCAAGGTGGAAGTTACAAGGGAACATGCCAACAGCATCGTGCCTGATTTGAAACTCAGTTGCTTTTCCAATAGGCAACTCTATGCGGTGTGTTCCAGGACAGCAGAAATGTATGCAATCATGCAAATAATTATCCCACGTAAGGTAAGGCAGGTTGGTGAGCCAGAGGGTGTGCGCGGCATATGAGTGCGCGCCGATGCGTGTGTGCACAAGTGTGTGTTTTCATTTTACTTAGTAGAGTTCCTGCCCATTCAGAGGAAAAACAATAACGAAATATATAAATATTAAATACATTCATATGCATGAATAGGATTTCCAAACATTCCTATTGACAGAAGAAGGTCAACTTTTCGAAAACACTGGGGACAAAGCACAGATTTCTACAAAGGTTAATCTCTCCTTTCCAGCCACGTTCATTTGCTGTTTTCAGCAGTAAAATATTCCTTTCATAAATGCAAAGAACCATTTCAATATTGTTGCCATTGATAATAAGTACTGGCATTAGTAGCTGACAGCCCCACATTTCTGGCCCTGATTGTACGAAGCCCTAGTGTTTGGAGAGATTTGCTGAATTTAAATGGATCGAAACTGTTTTGTGAATTATAGTCCGTACACAAAGGTTTGAAACTACAAGGGAAATGACTAGCCAGGGTCAGACGGTGTGGGACAGGCAGTTCCTGACTGCTCCCTGAGCTGTCGTTACAATTTCTTTAACAACCTCTAAATCTACCAAGGGCACCGGTGGAATATTTTACATAAAAGAGAAGTCTGCACTACCGATGCACATAAAAGGAGGAACAAGAACAAGTTGTAAAGAATATTAATGACTCTTCTTCCAAACAATCCCAATTTTCAGGAAAATCAAATGAGTGATAAAAAAAAAATCTATCAGACTCTACGCAACCTGCATGTCACAAATAAAATGGAAGGTGGCATTTTGATCCTGCTAGACACAAGAGATGTTTTTACCTAAGACAACTAGAGCGCAGGGACACAAGGGATGATTTACACAAAGTCCCACAGAAAGTTCTCTCACATCTGGCTATTCTGTTCGGAGAACAGCTGGTCCCGTGTGAAAGGCCGCACTGTATATACGCGACTGTTTTACATGTCTTATATCTCTGTCACAAGTTGTCAGGCAGAAGATCGGGTAAGTCACTGCGGACAGTGGCCAAGCTTTGAATTAAGTTCAGTAATACAGTCCCCTCACTGCCTTCTCCATTTATGACATTTAGCAAATAATCAAAGAAACTTGGGGATAAGTAACTCTTGAGACAAGCTGTTTATGGTACAGATGAAAAAAGACTCAAAGAGGGTAAGGAAATGGCTCAAGATTATCTGTTATTTTAATCCTAAAAATATGTATGCTTAAAGAAGTCTTACAAAGGTTAAGACAAAAGTGATTTCCTGTGGAAACATACAGGCTGATCTCCAAATTCTTTTCACTGTTTAACTTGTTGGAGGGTGCTCGAGCCTCTGATATCTAAGTAAGGCCCGCCAGGGACCACATCTTTTTTTTTACATATTTTTAAAAAAGATTTTATTTATTTACTTTTAGAGAGAGGGAAAGAGAGGGAGAGAGGGAGAGAAACATCGATGTGTGGTTGCCTCCCATACGCCCACTACTGGGGACCTAGCCCGCAACCCAGGCATGTGTCCTGACTGGGAATCGAACCAGTGACCTTTGGTTCTCAGGCCAGCACTCAATCCACTGAGCGACACCAGCCAGGGTGGGACCACATTGTGAACTGAATTCTATGCTGCTCTCCTGAGAGCTCTATGAAGGTTCAAGTGAATTTTCAGAAACTTCTGTGGTAACGGCACACTCATATCACCCCTGACCATCTCCTGTCCCCCTTCTGTTTTGGCACGACGTGCCCTTCCTCCTGCGGTTAGGTGCTATGGCATATGTGAGCTACATGAAGTGACAGGTGCAGGCCAACAGAATTTGAGAGCAAAAAGGGAAAAAAGGGAAATCCTATGAGTTTCTTAATCCTCATTAGCACACAGCTCATGTTATATGATGTGGTCAACTTGTCCCTCCCACAAAAAGCGCTGGCTAATATGGAAATGCATTTATCAGACATGTGTTCGCATTGCCGTGGGGAAAAAGGACTGTCAATTCTGTACATTGGCACTTTGAGCAAGGTCATGGCACACACGGAATCCAAAGGCAGTTCAGCCAGAAGTCCCATTCTCTGTACATTCAAAATCACCTTGGATGTCCATGGTGATAATGCAAAAAAAGAGGGGAGAAGCGAGAGCTCCTCACAGAAGAAGGCCTGCTAAGAAGTGCAGGAAGAAAGGTAGAATTAGCAAATCACTGCTATGTAACCAGCAATATGATCGCGGAATTAGAAAAGGATCATCAATGGAGAATGAAACAATAGGGTGAAAGGCTGTTGAAGAACAGTATATTCACAAGGTATCAAAGTACCACAGAAATGAGTTTTTAATTATAAAGAAAAGAGAATTAATTCTGCCCTGGCTGGTGTGGCTCAGTGGACTGAGTGCCGGCCTGCAAACCAAAGGGTCCTCAGCTCAATTCCCAGTCAGGGCACAAGCCTGGGTTGTGGGCCGGGTCCCCAGTAGGGGGCGTGCGAGAGGCAACCACATCAATGTTTCTCTTCCTCTCTTTCTCCCTTCCCATGTCTCTAAAAATAAACAAACCAAAAAATTTTTTTAAAAAAAGAAAAAAGAGTTCTTTTACAATAGATATATCTTATTGCTACCATAACAAACTGTTAATTTCATTCCTCCAGATGTGATGCAGTGGGAACCCCATCATCTTCTTGCCAAAAAATTTTAACCTGAATCTAATCATAAAGAAATACCCAGAAAACGGAAGCATATGGGACTTGCTTCAACAGAACTGGCCAGGACTCAAAAAATATCAACGTTATGATGGGAAAAAAACAAATATGTGAGGAGGCTATTCAGATGAAGTAAAAGTTCAGAGACATGACAAGCAGGTACAAGGCAAAAACCTTGCCTGGATCCTGGAAGAAAACAGCCAGAGGTAAAGAACATTCTGGGGTGATCGGGAAACTTGAAAGTGCGCTGCATGCCAGAGGACATTGTAACCCTGCAGAAACCGTTTCTTTAATGTGACCCTTCTTCCTTTCTGTCCACCCACTGCCTTCCTTGGTTGTTAAGCCCTGAGGACCGGAGTCAAACTATCTCAAGAACACAACCCCAGGTCTGTTGACCACAGAAATAAGAGTTTGGTCAAACTTAAGAGAACATGTTGACCTCAGTTGTGTTTCGGCCCCTGAGAGCAGACGACCCTAGTGGACCACACCCTCCCGAAACCAGACAGAACCATGCGCTGGCTGACAGCGGGACCTGACACAACCATCAACTACTCCCTGTCCTGGCCCCAGCCAATCAGGAGGGCCCATGACCCCAACTCCCTCAGTTGCCATGATGAACGATTTGCCCCCTACACAACCCACCCCCTGGAAGACATTGGAGAGCCGGGTCTGTGAGCAAGAGCTCACCTGGGCCTCCCAGCATGGTGCCATTTCCTTAAAAATCAACCTCCCCTTTCTTGGCTGCAAACTCCTGTTAGTGTTGGATGCGGCTTTGATGAGCACGGGATGATGAGCTGGTAATAATGTTAATGAACTCATGTTAAACTTGCGTGTGGTGATAAACAGCATTGCAGTTATGGAGGCAAGAGTCCTTTCCAAAAAGATGCATTATGAAGTATCTAGGGGTTTATGTTGTTTTCTTTGAACTGGTAAAGGGGAAAATTTGGGGTGTGTATACTCAAACACAGACGTGCACGGAGAGTGGGGAGGAAGGGAAGGAAAGGTAAATGAGGCAAAGCTCTCACCACGGCTTTCACAGATGCACAAGCCGTGTGGGTGTTGACTATACTATCCTTTCTATTCTAATTCCCGGCTGAAATTTTTCCAAAAACCACACATTAGTTGTTTCTTCCAAATCACCCCATCTCAGGGGAGGGCAAGAGTGACTTTAATCTCTGTGACAGGGGCGAGGGAAATGGCATTAATATCAACAATATACAGTGTGAAACACTCCTCAGAAAACACAAAGCTAACACCGCACTGATTTCCTCCATTTGTTCCCTTAGCTTCATTGTTCTTGAAGCATCCCCTCGGATCCTGGGCCTTGAAGTGCTTTCCCCGGACAGCTAACTGAATTTTCAGCCATCAAAGTGAGTCTAAGGATCCCCACAATCACGGAAATTTTTCTTGTTTCAAGGAAGGACTGAGAGGTCAAGAGTTGTATTTATGAGACAAGTGGTAGTAAAAGGCTTCCCATAACTGCGGTCTTGGGTAGAAATCAAGTCTTTTATTTTGAGTTCTGAAGATAATGGAACAAGTGGGAGGCCAGCAGTCACTGATCTAAATATTCATCAGGATTCTCAATCCCCCATTAGAGATAAAATCAGCCCAAACACTAACACTTGGTGATTATCCACTCTTCATTTACATGTTCAAGGACGGCTGTCTTGACCTTAGTTAGGCTCTCCACTCCTGACTAATAAACCAATTAATTAACACCATGGCTCCAGGAAATACAGATGCAATTTTTAAATTTATGCAGATCCATAAATATACTCAACGTCTTTAATTTCTGCTCAAGAGTGCTTACTTCATAGGGAAGTTGCACACATGCAGGTAAAAGCACATAGATCTGTCTGTGGGTGTCATACTTTCTCGAGGGTGAGTTAGGACACACTGTGTGCTGAAGTACAGTACAGACCATTAGCTCTTCCACTGTGGCCCCAGCAATCCTTTAAAATTCAGTTCAGGAAAAAGCAAAAGTAGAGGCACAGAAAACAGAGTAGTAATTTCCAGATACTGGGAGCAGGCAGGATGAAAACAGAGCGAGCGAATATTTAATTTTAGTGGCGGTGGAAATGTTCTGTGTGTTGATTGTAGTGGCGGTGACACAATTATACGCATTTGTCGAAACTCACAGAAGTGAACACCAGAATAAATGTTAAAGTCTGTTTTTTGGGGTAGCTTCAAAAAAAGCAGGCTAGAAAACAATTTTCAAATATCTTATCCAATGCCAAAAGAAAATCCTAGCAACAACCAAAACACCTCTAGCTTCTACATTAGAGAATGGAGACACGCTAAGGACCTGGATAAGCAGGTAAGGATGTTATCTGTTTATCTGTTTCTTCCAGGAAAAAATTTTATATTTTCCTTAATCTTAAAGAATCTTTTTAAAAACTCCAACTCATAAACCAGCGGCAAACGTGGGAAAAAGGAAGGTAGTAAACGTTGAACTGAAAGTTCTTGTTTCCATGAGCTTTTTAGGTCAGTTTCTTTTCTTTTCTTTTTTAATTACTTTATTGTTGTTCAATTACAGTTTGCATTTCCCCCCCACCACTACCCCCCCACCCCCCTCCCCCTGGGTCAGTTTCTATGTATACTGGGTTAATGGGGAACTGAGGAAAGCGAGTCTCGAACAGTCACCCAACTAGGGATGGCTCTCCGAACAATTGTTTTTCATTAGTATCTCTGCCTCAACTTTCGTAGGAAAGGCGGGGAAGGAAGGAAGGAAAACTCGGCCGTAACAATGAGGTACATTTGGGAAGATAGAGGAGGGAAGACAGCATGGCGTGTGCTTTTCCGATGCAATAAGTACACAACAGAAACAGGTTTCTACAACCAAACCCTATTTCAAAAGACTGCTGAACACAATGATCTGTATCACTCCACCCTGACAGGTTAGCCACACAAAGCACATTAAATGAAGTTATCACAAGGATAAACCCACCATAACTTGTAATTTTCCAAAAAATCCCCAGCAATCGAAAACCAAGAGTCAACTCCCGACAACGCTGATGATAGTCTTATCAACAAAAGATGTCTCTGAAAACGGGCAGGAATTCTAACGAACTGTCCATAAGATTTCAGCCTTGATTGATAGGCTTGAGTGACTAATGCCTGTGGAAAGCTGTTATTGCAAAATTGCGTAGCTTTTGAATAAAGACTCCTTCCCTTTATGACCAAACCTTTGCCTCTGGAATTTTGCCCAGAGGGTGTGGCGGGCAGCAGGACCCCCCACTTGCTGCTCGGTAACACTCTCATGTTGCAGTGTCCCTTAGAGAATCAGAGCGAAGGGTCAGGAGCACTGCCATATATGTGCCCGCCGCAACTCTAAGTGCTCCGTCTCTGTTGGCTGTTTAACCCGAAGAGACATGCCCATGACTGTACACCTGGCAAGTAGCAGAGCTGGGATTTGAACCCAGGCAGATGGTTTCAGGGCCTACGCACTGGACCACTCTGCCACGCCCTACTCTGGGTATTCCCGAATGATTTCTTATTTATATATATGCACAGACACAGTAGTCCCTGGACCCACAGTTTCATTTTCTGTGGTTTCAGTTACCTGCAGTCAACTGCAGTCCGAAGTATTACACGGATTTCAGACATAATTCCTACATTTGAAATTGGGCACCAGAGTCTCCTGCTATCCCTTCCCGGACGTGCACCATTCCTTGTCCTGTGTGCCAACGCTGTATGTACGTTTCCTACCCGTCAGCCACGTGGCAGCCATCTTCGTGATCACAGTGCTGTGTTCAACTCATCCTTATTTCACTGTTATAATTGTTCTATTTTATTATTACTTTTTGTTGTTACTCTCTTACTGTGTCTGATTTACAAATTAAACTCTATCCCAGCTGTGTATGTATATAATAAAACTGTAATAGGGTGTGGTACTATCTGTGGTTTCAGGGCATCCACTGGGGGACTTGGAATGTGCTCCTGTGGAGAAGGGGGGACACGATTGTATATACTTGTTCTCAATAGTTGCGATTGGAATTTCTTCTCATTTCTGTATCATTCTGTATTATAGGGACTGTGAGTAGATGATATTTATTTTTGTCACATGAATATAAAGATTCAGAAAACAGATGAAAAAGCAACTTGTTCATTTTGATGCATGAATACAACAGGAGGCAGAAAACAGATGTAAAAGAAACAGATTTTGATACCCAAGTTCTTGCAGTTGGAAGCACATTTAATATGAAGTTGGCATCTCCATTGTATCTAAACAATAAAGTCCTTAAAATGTTTACAGAAGAAAATACTACAAAGACTACCACGGGGCGCGGGCACTTCTCAGGGTGCTGCCAAATACTAATTTTCATATATGGCTTTTCAGAGTCACTGAAGAGTGTTCCATTTCACACTTAAATGGAAATATTTGGTTTTGTTTGAAGGTAGATGACATACTTGCAATTGGGATTAGAGTATTTTAAATAAAGACCGCGGGGTGTGGGGTGTGGTGTGTTTAAGTGTGTTGGGGTACGATAGTTCATTTATATGCCTCATCCTCTCATGTCCTAAAATTCATGTGGGGGATCACATGACACTTTCTTAGTTCAGTCTGGTATTTTGAACTGGTCAAACCACCTATTTCTACTCAGATGCTTTAGCAGAAGGAAACCCTGACCCGCAACATAGGGAACTTGGGCCTAATGTCTAGTTCTGCCATGACAGAGTTGCAGGATGTAGAATATATTCAGCCTATGTGTCTGGGCTTTGGTTTTCTCATGAGAAAAAGGAGAGATGTGGGCAATCTGCAGGGCTGCTTCGTGTGGTTTGTGTGACTCATTGCCAGGGCCTGGGGTCATAGGGTCAGTCTGCTCTGTCAACAGAGATGTTTCCATGGGACATGGGAGAGGAACAACTGTGGATCCTTTCAATGAATCTGTACTTCCAAAACAAAGTTGTTTCAAAACTTCACTTCTATTACTGCCCAAAAGAGTGGATCTTCCTGGCAAATGCGTGGACTGCAGTAGGCTTCTGATGCAGAAACACATCCTGTTGCCTCATTTAATAGCAATGAACATACCACTGTCAAATCCATAAACTTATAGTCATTTTTCCTTTTTACTACCCACAGATCTAACTTCATTTCTGGCTTAATGAATAATTTCTGGAAGAACCTAGACTGATTGGTAAATAGGCAAAACATTTTACATGTATTTGAGACTGATTTTCTTTCCTCTCTTTAAAAAAAAAAAAAAACTTGGAAGTATTTTCCACATTTTTTGGATTACGGTAAAATACACATACCATAAAATTTACTATTGTAACCATTCTTTATTTTAATTCTTTAATTTTTTGAAGCATTCTTAAGTGGGCAGTTCAGTGGCATGAAAAAACATTCAGAGCCCTGGCTGGTGTGGCTCAGTGGACTGAGTGCCGGCCTGCGAACCAAAGGGATGCTGGTTCAATTCCCAGTCAGGGCACATGCCTGGGTTGCAGGCCAGGTCCCCAGTAGGGGGCACATGAGAGGCAACCACACATTGATGTTTCTCTCCCTCTCTTGCTCCTTCCCTTCTACTCTCTCTAAAAATAAATAAAATCTTTAAAAAAAAAAGAAGAACATTCAGATTATTGTGCAACCATCACCACCATCCATCGCCAGAACGGAGCGTTATGGGATGAGGAAACCTTCCCAAGACCGTCCAAGCAAGCTTGGCACATGAAACACACCTCTCTCTTCCTGTCCCTGCCAGGCCCTTGTATGAATCAGAAGCTAACCCCTTTGTAACTGTACCAACTTGAAAAGAAGTCAGTTTTCTAGCTGGTGACAAGCAAGCCAAGGGAAAACATGGACTAGAGTCTGAAGTTGGCTTCTCCTGCAATGCAGGGGATACATTTGAACAAGAAACAAGCACTATACTGATGCTAGAAACATCTGCCTTGGAGCACAAACTTGCTGAAGGAACCAGCTGGGCCCTATTCGCAAGGTCTTAACACTTCAAAGGGCAAGGGGCATTTGCACGCCTGTTATCTTTCCCTACAGCAAATGGCACATTTCAGGCACAGGTGCGCAGCACCGTGAAAGGCAAGGTGAGCGCCAGAGCACCTGGCCGAGGAAAAGCACTCACGGCCAGGATGTCAATTCTGAAGAAAGCATTCACCACGGAGCTGTTCAACCTGATTGCAAATCACTACACAGTTGAGAGGATCCCCACATCTAAGTACCATAAACCTCACCTGCCTCTGCACGTACAGAACATGCACAAAGTTCTGCTGGAAACATCCAGTTTGCCCTTGAACAACACAGTGTTTACATGCGCCAACTCCCCATGCAGTGCAAAACCTGCACGTAATGTTTGACGCCTCCAAAACGTAACTGCTAATAGGCGACTGTTTGACTGGAAGTCTTCTCCAATAACATCAAGAGCTGACTAAACAGATTTTGTATGTTAGATGTATTATATATTGTATTGTAATACTGTACGCTAGAGAAAAGAAAATGTTATGAAGAAAATCTTAAGAAAAAATAACTGCATTTATGTTAGTCATTGAAAAAAAAGTCCACATTTCAGTGGACCCACGCAGTTCAAACTCACATTATCCAAGAGTCAGCTACAGCATCAAACAGAGCGTATTTGGGGATGAGGGGCTAATGTGGAGTCGGGGTCGGGTGGGCATGCTGGACTAAGACTTGCAGACTTCCACCAGCTGAGGAATCTTAGTGGTAAAGAAAGGTAAACTGTTCACATCTACTTAAACAACAATAAAAAAAAAACCCAAACCCTTCCTTTTCTACTCTCTTCACAGGGTTGGTAAGAGTTAAGTGAGAGAATTTAAGCGAGCCATGGTAAAGTATTATCATCAGTAGCAATAGTAACAATGTTATTTATACGCATGGTAGGTACAAGTGGCAGGAGAAGCTCTTTGGCGGTAGTGAAAGCAAACAGCGGCAATGATAGAAACAGATTAGGAAAGGTCTGGGAGGCAGAGAAGTCAGGATTCATTCCGTGGTCAATGGCAAGCAACAGATGTTTAGGGATGGTGTGATACAGTGAATACACTCCTCTAAAACCAGAGCGTAAGGAGGACCAAGGCCCGTGAAAGGGACCAGGGTGCAGAGAGGAGGCTTGTGACAAGAAGGCCTGAAAACAGTGTAACAGTGCAATGAAAAGGAATCAAGGAAAAGATGTTTCTTACCCTCCAAAAAAACTAGCACTTTACTACTTTCTTTCTTATTCCACATGTTCAAAGGAGAAAATTCAGAAAATACGTAATAGTACCTAGAAGAAAAGAAAAGCCACCTGGTACCACTGTTACTCTCTCGACTGATGTCCCCCAGGCTCACAAAAGACATTCATTCCCAGGAGCTTGGAGAGTGGCTGGCCAGGACACACCCAGTAAGTACGACGGGGGTACTGCGCTCACAGTCTGGACACTGAGAAGACAGCACTGTTAGTACAGAGATAGGGGTGGGTGGAACCCAGAGACATGAGGTTAGGGAAGAAGGCCAACATCCAGCAAAAGGATGCAACAGGCAAACCTGGACCAGACTGGGCTCCTCATAAGGGGACAGGACTGGGGGAAGGTGGGAAAAGCACGGCTTCTGTTCGGCAGCCCCTTCAACCACATTGGAGCGCCGGAGACTCGACCTTACTTTATTCCCACCACAAAAGAAAGAGAATTATGTGGCATGATAGAAGTATTAAGTGTTGCTACAACAGCAATCATATTACAATATATAAATGTATCAAGTCAATGTGATGTACGGGAAGTCCTTCAGGATAAGTTTTGAGACTTAAGCAAAGTGACTTACAATGAAATCAGTTTTACCTTAGGCTAAGTGCCATAAATGAGAGTTAAGTTCCTATGGCATCTCATCAATGTTAAAAGGAAACAGGGTCGAATGAGGTGTTTTTTTGAGGACCTGCTGTTCACCTTAAATTTATATTGTTTTATGTCAAACACAGGGTCGGGCACAAATAACGCCCCTTTTTCTTACAAAACCTTTTATTACAAGATCAGCATGTTGTTCTGCAACACAAGAATATCACACCCAAGTACACCACAGGACATGTTAGGTGAAACGTTCAAATTAAAACTATACATTACACCCATATCATTACCCTGCCAACCACACTCATGTGGGCGTTATTTCTGCTGGACCCTGTACATTTCAATTAAAAAGAAGAGAGAGAGAGAGAGAGAGCGAGACCAACAGTCTGCAGTGATAGTGGCGGTGGCTGCCTGGTGGTGTTGGCAGTAGCACCGGCAGGACTGTGGGATAACAGGACAATGGCTCTGGTGTCCCTGAAGCCAGCCCAGCTTACTCTGCAGCAGGAACTATCTCTGAACAGATGGCTCCTGGCAGGTTTGTTTTCTGACACTCACTCTCCACCCAAGTCACAACGCACAACGACTGTGTACATATACACACAAATGAACGTGTCTGTGAGTTTCACACCTACAACTGAAAAAGTAACTGAAACGACTACAGAAGAAACACTTAGGAAAAACAAAACTCACATCATCTCAAGTTGTTTTATAATTGGATTTTTAAAAAAACACCCAAGTGAATGTGGATTACTTGTGGTTATTAGTATTCATTGCGTGGAAGTTATTTGTGTCTGCATTTGAAGTGGAAATATTAATGCAGCGACATGCAAAGGAAATCTAGAGGTAGTGATAGTCTATTCACATTTTGGGAGATGTGAGTACGCGGTGAAAAAATGCACTTATTTCTCCACATGTATTTTACATTTACAGCTCATCTGGCACAATTTTGGCAAAACCATCCAAACAGGATATCCAGCTCTTCAGGAGTGGGCTCAGTACACGCGCGCTCAGTCCATTTGCCCGCTCACTGTTGAAGGAAGGCTCGAACCGCTCTAAACACCTAAACATTCAGTGTTCTGCCCACAAGGCCTTCTACGGTTTCAGCCTAGTCTGTGGTCAGAGACAGCAGGTCGAACCTGGTTATCTCTAGTTTAGAATGGATGAGAAACCCCTTATCAGAAAAACAGCTCCCAGCATTCAAAACAAATAAACCGGTAAGAACACTGTGAATAATGTGGCAGGGCAAACCCCTCTCTCCTTCAGTGCTGGGGGCATCACAAATAGAAACAACTTTTGACAAGAGGCACAAAACTGTTTCTATCATTTAGACTGGTAATCCCAGTCCTTAGAACTTGTACTAAGGAAATAACTTCAATCAAAGAAAAGGGCTAACTGGTTGAAGATATTCAGTGCAGTGTTACTCACCTTACCAGAAAACAGAAACAGCCGAAATGGGCATCAGGCTTTTGGAGGAAGAGAGTGTTTCTGGGAGCACCGATTACCGTGTAGAACAGGCAAGGGGGCAGGGGCAGAAAGGGAATGGACAACACTGTGTTGAGCTAGTGATGGGCATTAGCAGAGGGTACAAACCTCCAACCTTGTGCTGAGACTATGGGAAGGGTTTGGAACAGTAGAGAAATGTCAATGACACAAAAGGAAAACTTTAAAAAAAAATGCTAAAGCTGTGTCCACTCTTCACCAACAGCCATGGAAAGGAGGCTATAATCGAATTAGGCAAAAATAAAAAAGAGACTCGTGTAAAAAAGTCCTTTTCTTTTGTTTTTGTTTTTTTCTTTTGAAAGGATTTTATTGATTTATATTTAGAAAGAGCAGAAGGGAAGGAGAGAGGGAGAGAAACATCAACGTGTGGTTGCCTCTCGTGCGCCCCCTACTGGATGCCCTACCTGGTCCGCAACCCAGGCATGTGCCCTGACTGGGAATTGAACCTCCGACCCTTTGGTTCACAGGCTGGCACTCAATCTACTGTGCCACATGAGCCAGGGCTAAAAGTCTTCTTTTTATATATACAAAGGACTGCCATGGCTGGAGCTTTATTCCCGCCCCCACCAAACCACTGCAGACTCCCTTCCCTCCCAGCACCGTAGTACCTGTGGGGTCCCAGCTGCAGGTGGAGATTTCTTTTCCTTCCTCTGCGCTGTCCTCTCCACCCCCCAACCCAGAGTTCCAGAAGTCACAGTCTAAAGCAATTTCAAATATCAAAAACCCCTATCTACTTGGCCTACAGAAGAGCTATGTGAGAAACTAAAGCTCTGTGTTTTAAATAAAATTCATTTCGACAATGCAAAACGATAAATAGTTACTGAAGAAGGTGAACAACTTACAAATTGGAAGCAGCTTCTGACACTCGGCTCAATGTTACTGCCCCCAAAGGACGCCACTTCACCCAACTGTCTTGGGATTTGGATGGAATCATGCAGGAGGAGGCCCAGCCGGCGCTGGTCACAAAATCCTGTTGAACTTGCCACCTGCTTGAAAAGGTCTACCAAAGGAAGAGAGAATTGCAACAATTCAGCTAGCAGCACGAAGGAGACGCTAGCAGAACCTAACGGCCGACTCAATTCCAGGGCCAATTCTCAGGCGCAGCCCATGTCCCCACAGAGAGGAGGTACTGTACTTTGCCGTCTACAAGGCACAGCCACCTTTTCGGCCCAAAATTTCCGGGAAAAAAATCTTTTGTTTTAATGTTTTAATTCAATTATTTATTTATATTAGGCACTTGTTTTTTATTTTATAGAGGAATTTTAGCATTTATCTTTGGGCAAATGATAGTACAAGACATTTTCTGTAACATAATTACAACACACAAGAACAGATGCAAGGCATTTCAGGTACCGCCCATGTGTGATGTGCATCTTTATTTCTCCCTCAGAAATTTGGGCAGAAAGTGCCCATTATACACAGCAAAATACAGGACTTTTACTGTGTGTTAGTCTAGACATTTCCTATTTTTTATGGATGCACTACAGCTCCCAAGAAATGAGTTTACATACAATCCTGATGCTTGCATTTTTCCTAAGCCAGAACACAATCCTTTGGAAAATATTTTATATATAGAACATAACTACTATAATAAAACAACTGTTTTAGCTTTAGGAACCACATAAGTAGCCTAAGGCACCACCCTTTTTGGACATCATAGATTCAAAAATGTCCCAAAATTGGGACTTCTTTATGAAGCCATAACATCAATTGAGTTTCATCTTTGTGCTCCTGCAGGATGCTGTACATATTTGTAATTAGCTCCTATCCCTTTACATTGTCACTCGTTCAATAGGTGGCTGCCTTTTTGGATGAAGGATGCTATCTCCTTGAGACCAGGGACCACATCCGGGGCAACCATGTGCCCAACAGAGTGCGTTCACAGAACGTATGAACATACCAAACGCTTGCGACGTGTTTTGTTCTCAGCAATAAAGTCATTTTAATCACATATTGTATTCAAATAAAAGTTGCCCCCCAAATTAAATCAATAAAGCTTTTCCTACTCATAAGCACACTTCAAACTCTATATAAATAAATATAAGGTCTATAGAAGACCTTAAATATTAACGAAATAGCTAAGATGGCAACATCCAAAATGAGACGGCACACACTGCTTTTTACCATCTCTACAACATGCACGCGTAGATTTTTCAAAATTAGGATCTGCACATATCCCAGTTTGAAGTTAATAGTTTTGTCTCACCAAACTCAAAACACATTCCGTCTTAGTAGTTATTTGAAACACAGGCGCGAAGCTCCCTTGATGATTCACCTGAGTATTATGATGTGCTTACCATTGATAAGGTTAGATTATACACTAATCTATAATAAGCAACAAAAGCATTTAAAGGGAAAAAAACCCACAGAAAGATTCTATTTTACCCAAAATATGTTCTTAAATGGTTAACAAAATCTGTTCAGTTATTTTTCTTTGGTTTTTAGGATGAGAAAACTCAAGTGGAAAGTACATAAAAGTGAGAGGTAAAAAGGCTTGTGTATTTTGTGGCTTAGTCCTAGGGGGGAAATGAGCAGTAGGACAGAGTGGCTTTGGAGGAATTTAATCTCTTTTATCTCCTGCCTGTCCTTAAGCTCAGCACATCTCCTCATTCCTGTGAGGCTAGGCCTTAGGGGAAAAGAGAAAAGACAAAATAGACTAGGTTTCTTTAATATTCCTACCAAAAAGACTTCTTACAAGCTTTTAAAGGGGAAAACACAGACAGTCCCTCACAATGGGAATGAGCGGTTGCTTAGTCATATTTCCACCATCCCTCCTCTAGTGTTTGCTTTAAATATGGATTGACAAATTGTAAGCAGAAGAACCTAATGGCTAATCAGTAGGAAATTCTGTCGCGTGATACTTGCCCTGTAAAAAATGGCAAGCTATCTGCCTCTCCAGTAACAAAATGTCAGTCACATCACAGAATTGGCGATGTCAGTACATCTTGCAGTAAGATGGTTATAAAATAAGCAGTTTCTTGAACAGCCATGCCAGACAGTACTATTTAAAGAAGATTCCAAAGACTGGACAAGAGCGTGGATTAAATTTGCACATTCGCCCTGGCAGGTGTGGCTCAGTGGATTGAGTGCCGTCTTGCGAACCAAAAGGTTGCCGGTTCGAGTCCCAGTCAGGGCACATGCCTGGGCTGAGGGCCAGGCCCCAAGATGGGGGCGTGCGAGAGGCAACCAATCGATGGTTTCTCTCACACAGTGATGTTTCTTTCCCTCTCTTTCTCCTTCCCTCCTCACTCCTCTAAAAATAAATAAAATCTTTAAAAAAGAAAACCCTTCACATTTATTTTTCTGACTTATACAAAAGCGTTAGGGAAATGAGGCATTGTCCCGAAGGGATATGTGTTTTATTCAGACATAGTCACCATAATGTAAAACCATACTTGGACTGGAAAAGTTACTCCTCATTCTCTATTTAAATACCTGCAATTTACTGTCTGACAGGGAACAGCACAAACCGCATTTTATGACATTCTAAAAGCAGTTCTACATCTTACATGAAGAACTTGCTGTCAAATGAGAACACTATGTCATTCTCCATCCAACACTGGGGTAATTAGCCAACATTAATAAAAGAATACAGAGTTACTATACATGACTTACATCTGTACTTGTCTTCCAAGTGTGCTTTACACAGAGAAATGATGCCGGTTTTAAAAGACAGGACCCGGATCCTCCCTGTTCGTCCCCTGTTATAAATAATCAAATCAGAAAACAATTACTGACATTTTACTAGAAAGCGAACACTTTTCGGCTAAGGGAAAAACTTTGGTATGAGAACTCTATTGCCCATCGTTTTTGAAGAGAAATAATTTTTTGAGTTCATTATCTATTTGGTTGATGAATTAGAATGGGATGGAAATTTGGCCAGCTCGAGCGATGAATATTTACTAAGTTTTCAATTCTTAAAAGCCCTTCCTGGAATTGTAAGAGTGGCTCTACATAAAATAGGAAAAATATCCTATTCGACCATGGCGAGCCACCTGGGCTGAAGCCGGAGAGTGGATGCATTACTACTATGCACTAAGCTGTTTTGTTTACTGAAGCAAATTACCTACTTTGGGTTATTGAAGCCCCCCTCCCCCCGCAAAAAAAAAATTACCAGGAACTAACTGCTCTGCTCCCTTCAAAACTCTTTTAGATTTTCATCAGATGGCCCTTATTCAGAAGAAAATCCACCACTTCAGGCCACGTGACACGTAATATAAAATATGGACATTTATCTCCATAAGAAAAATGCAATACACTCTATAAGAGAGCATTCAAAATATGATCTTAAAGAGCAACTTAAAAATAACTTATTACTATATCAATGCTTTAATATATATACTTTCAGTTGACATACAAAGCTGAAATAAAGCTTTCTACATGACAAACTTATTGGTGAGTTCATTATATCCACGGGGAAACATTTTAAATAATACCAATTTTCTTCATTCAGTAGACAATGTCTGTCAATAATTTTCAGATTTTATTCTGTTATGGAAAGTAACTGAACCTCAGATGTTGCTAAAAAAAATGACTGTAGACTAATTCTCCCATGTAGCACTTGTATTTTCGGTACACGAGATGCTCAACTTTCAACTGGCACAATCTACTAAATCCCTTAGTCAAACACAAATCCTAGATGCTAAGGTGTTAAGAAAATTACTATCATTGGAAGATTTTCTTCTCCTTTTCCACTCTTTAAATAAGGCAAATCAAAGTTTAACAAATAGACTTGAGACAGTCACTCAGGTCTTCAAGGAATTAAGTTGTTCCCACATAATTTTCCAGCAGGTCAAAAGGAAGTTATATACTCAGAATCCATTCGTATATCACCTACAAAGAAAATGGTGCTAAAATATATTCAAGGAAAGGCCTGAATGCAAACCCTTCTGGAAGCAAATGTAAGGGTAATCCACAATTACAACCCAGCAGGCTCAAGGGCATGATGGGTGCGATCAGAAGCAATAGCCTGGTGATCTTAGAATTTAAAAAGCAACACCTTATCAAAATAACAAGGACGAAAGGGTCTATACATTCTAATCCAGGAGATGGTTGAAATCAGGCAAAAAAAGGCAAAAGCCAAAATAGCTGATATGCGACTCCTTTTCAACAACCTTGCCAGATTCCCGAATAGGGAGATTTTTTTTGACATGTGAAATGAGGCATGTAATAAATCTGAGGTCAAAGAAGAATTCAGTCAAAATTAAGATCAATTCCTTCTGCTACCTTCCTCAATTGTCTTCATTTATGCTCAAGACAAAAACTCAAACTCAGGATCTCTCCTGTGTGCAATACCAAAGAAATAAACAAGTGCTGTCTGAGAGAGTAATGAATGGAGGTGCCAGGAAAATTGCATTTAAGAGAAAAAGGAAAAACAAAACCCAAACGTCCTCAGTTTGAGGAGCCGAGTTTGCTGCATTAAGGGCTTGTTTTCATTTTGTCCGTCTCATCAACCCATCATCTCCGGCAAAAATCTCCTGAGTATAAAGCTAACACTCTTCAGATCCGGTCGGTGACAGGTGCACCAGCATCTCCGGGAACCCATCCATTTCCACCAGGGCGAGGGAGCCACCCCCACGGTGGACGGGGGACTTCAAAATGCACAGGCAAGAAAGGGAAAGAACCAAAGGCTACAGGTTGACTCATTGTAAAAAATGCCCATCTCTGGATTTTGTTTGCTTTCGAATCTGAGAGCAATGGACGTTCCAGTTCTTACCTCCTACCTGATCAACACAAAATACTTTCCGTTCCCATAACCACAAAAATGAGTTATCGCAGGGACAGCATTAGGTCGCACAGCTTCACAGAACTTTCCACCTGAGGGCCGTATTTCTAGACTGCGGGCCCTGGTGTGATGCTAATGAGACCGGCACTATTCTGCTCACTAAGCCTCCTGTGACGGATGCTAAGAGAAAAGCTCGCCATACATACGTGTCATAAACATTCAGCAGCCAATTGAGACACATATCCACGCAGAGAGGGACGTTGACCAGATTGTTGTGCTCTTGCTCCAGGCGGTCATAAATAGTGGTCAAACAATTAATGATCTGCAGGATGTCCATGGGCTGGTCATTTTGCTTGAGGTTGTGCTGATCCAAGGCATCACATGCAGCAGACAGGCTCAAGAGATCCACTGCAAAAGTCACATAAAATCACAAGTGATTCAAAGGGGAGACATCGTTTCTTTCGCTATTTTTCTTTTCCTCTGAGAATCCTGGTACAGATGTCCTGTACCCTTTAGGAAACGCCAAACCCGAAACGAACGCTCCCCTCTTTTATTTATTTTTAATTTTTCAGTGACAGCTTACATTCACTCTCATTCTGTACGAGTTTCAGGTGTGCAGCATAGTGGTTAGACAATCATACACTTGACAAAGTGGTTCCCCCAATATTTCAGGTATCCACCTGGTCCCATACATAGTTCCCACCCCAGCCTCGTTTAAAGTGTTCTGTTTTCACCCCTCAGCACTGAGTCTGATGACCCTGATGAGCATTCAGGATCCGCGGTACTTCTCACTTGTCCTTGGGCACTGACTGGGTGAAGATGTGAGCAAAGACCCAGCTCCCAGTCTTGACGTATTGGGGAATATTGGAGAGTTCAGGGGGCCTATCGTGTTCTATGTAAACCGAGTCATTGTCAACTGAATAGGACATAACTATTTTACTAGAGATTTTGGAAAGAGTTCCTGGCCAGACTTGCCTGCATTCGTGTTAGAGAAGGCCAGTTTGATTCATCTCTGTGGTTAGGGCTGTGCAAACTCTAGTTCCAGTTATGCATTTATAATCATTAAGTGTTTTTCTCCTTGGAATATCAGCCACCTCATAATCTTTCTGCTGCCTTAACGTGGGGTGGAAAACATAATCAACCTCACTACAATTTTCCATGGGCAAACTAAAGTAACTGCACAATCGATCCAGGCTGCCAGCCCGAGGATCCCTTAGTTCTTCTTTCACCTTCAGATTGCATTTTATGTTGTGCTTTCCAAATTCTCTAAGAACTGTATGAGTGTGTGTGTGTGCGTGTGTGTGGAAGTTCCCATGATTTGAGGTGCTCTTTAATCTATGATGAAAGACAAAAACTTATCAGAAGTAAAATCACAACCTTGTCCAGCATCAGCATACTGCACGCTTTATTCCCAAGTGTCACAAAAAGATGCTTTTTCCTAAAGCCAGTCTATTACCCGAATTGGAAATGCAACAACATGCTTTTATAACACCCTATACACCTAAGCTCTGGTCTGAATGCTCAGTCCTTTGGGAGAAAGAATCAATGGTAATTAAGTAAATTTCTCACGCATCCCGGGCAAGGAGGCAATGCAATTATACATGTAACAGCAGATAAACACTGGCCAACCCAGTCAGCAAACAGCTTGCCCGACACTAATCAGATGTAAATTTAAGGCTTTAATGTATTTTACCAGCTATTTGTGGTTGATTCTAATTAAATGGTAAGGAAAAAACCAAAAATAGTGGTTAATACCTATGTGGTAGTTATTCTCTTTTAAAAAAGGAAAATGGTAACTTTTGAAGTTTCCCTGGAAGCATGAAGGAGAGCTGGCGGTGGGAACAGGAGGTTGTTCTTTTTTCCGCTTTGTTTTCCATCCCAGGGAAAAAAGCTCTGTGATTATAACTACCGATTTCTCTAAAATGCCCCAGATGAGCATTCTTCGTATCAACGCAAAGGCCACGGGGAAGGAAAAAATTTTTTCTCTACTCTTCTATGTTCTTCTGACTGGCCTAAGAATTAAATTGATATGAGACAGATTCACAGAAGAAAAGACCAATTTAATGTCATGCAAATAGAGAAGCCACATAAATATGAAAATTCCAAAGACGGTCGGGCAAAACGAGGTCTCATGGTCATTCTGGACTGAGGAGAATGAGGCAGAGATGTGGAACTTCACAGGGAGGTGAAGAGTAGATGTTTTAGTGAAAAATATGATTTGCCGGGTCCTACGGAAAGTGTGGGACACAGAAAGGACTTTGATCAAATGGGCCTTGCTAGGTTCCTCCCTGTCTGTCACACGTCGTTCATATTGAACCATGGTTAGCTGTGATGATAGCTCCCTTCCTGGAGCAGGTCCTCCATCTAAATTCTTTTAGGCAGTTAGGGGGATGGTCAAAGGTTCTTCCTGAGTCTTTTGGGCCTCACTTGGTTTCAGTTCAAAGTGTTCCACATGACAAAGTGATACATTTCGGGGTGGCGAATCTTGCTACTCTCCAGGCCCCACCCCTTTTTCCTTAAAAGTACCCTCAGGATAATGACCCCTTTACATGGAAGCCGAGATTGGGCTTAAAGTGCCGGAAAGGAACGTAACTGCATTTGAGGGGGAGGCAGGCAGGAAAAGAATAAAGAATTTCAAAATGAACAACGCAGGAAAGAGGCCATGACGACAGAAAGGCCAAGCGAGGACTGCAGGGAAGACTGGAGAGAAGTTCAAGAACTCACTTCCACCTTCTCTTCTGTGGACCTGATGCTCTCTGAGGACACAGTTTCGGGTGCGGGTAGAGCGAGCATTCAGAACTGCGGCCCACCATTTCCAGGAGCGTGGGAGAGAAACGGGTTTCTTCTAACACCCGGTATATTCCCACTCTGTTTCTTCATAGATTGAAGGAAGCTTTGAAGTTTCTCTGTTATTTTTCTTTTGTTGTTACTCTGTCTTAGTCATAAATACTTTGCTTTATATGTAAGGATAAGAGAACTGACAGGTGAGGATCTTTAGACTCACTTTCGTACTGCGTCTCATTTCGTTTCATTTCGTACTGTTTCTCAAGAAACACAAAGACAGCAAAATTGCGCGAGTTTCTCTTCGTCGGGTCTACTCTTATCTCTGTACAGGTGAGTGTGTAACACGCAGAACAGAAAATCCGGAGTATAAATAGCTCCAGAGGGGAGCAAAGCAATTGCTCTGCAATAACAGGAGCAAAAGATGACACAGTCAGGAGAGAAACACGGTGTAGTGAGCTCCGCTGAAACCACTTGTGGTCCCGAAACAAGCACGATCCATCACGGGAGACTGGGAAACACGCTTCCCGAAACAGACAGAATTCCACTTTCATGGAACAGTTTTTTTTACAAGACTGCTGTCTAGGTAGGCATCGCTGAAACTACGAGCTGGAAAAGAGGTGAAAGAGATCGATAGGGACAATTTAATTGTCACACAGATACACACCTAACTGTCCAAAACGGACACCTTATAGGATGTATTGAGATTTTGTGATGAAACATTAAAGATAACGAGTAGCTGTTTCTAGAAGCCTCAACAAGCAACTAGCAGAGAGAACTCTGTGAAATTATCCTTTTACCTCAAGCCAGGAATTTCCATTTAGGGAAAAAAGTATATATCCTCCAGTATTCACTAGGGAATATATATTAAGGCTATCTTAAAACCCAAGTATGTTCTAAGAGCTTCTCTCTTTCAAAAATTATTTTTATAGTGGAGGGTGCAATAGGTTTTGACGGCAGCAAAGAACAGGCACCATTTGGTGGTGCTCATAATGTGTGCGGGGTGTAGGGTGAGAGAAGGCGCAAAACAATTGGCTTTGCAGTATCCTCTCTGCTGTGCTGGAAAAGCAGGAGATGGGGGCGGGGACTTGTGCACGTGATCCTCATTAATGGTTCCTGAGGGTTTGCTTGTGCCTCATCATCCCCTCAACGGGCCAAGTTCAAATGCTAACTCCATTCCTCTCTCTGTATGACAAACGAGGAGGTGAGGCAGATTTTTTAGGTCTTTTACACCATCCTAAGTTTCGAGGTCTACAAGGCACCTTCGGAATCATTTTGTAGCACAGAAAACCGAGACCAGAGATGCCAAGACTTGCTGTGGGTGTTACGACGGGACACGCGAGCTTTCGGATTCCTCATGGAGGGACATGCTGACAAGCAGGTGTACTTATATAGACTTCCCTGAAAGAGAAAACCATCCTTCATTTCCGACTACTGATAAACAGCAGGAGGAAAAAGCAGCACCACCAAGTTGGTTAGAATAAGTCCCAGGATGCCAACACGACTCCAAGCTCACCCCACAGGTAAACCTGAATACACTGTGTCAATATAAACATGATCCTGTAACGTAACGAGCGCAGAGAGAAACAGAGAGGCATCAGGATGGGATCACTGCTCTGTGTTTGCTGACCAGCCCCACTCCCTCCCCAGGCAGCGGAAGGCACCTGTGGGAAGACAAGGCTGCAGTTGACATCATACCAACTCACTCGATAGACAGCTTACAATTGAGGTTGGAGGACTTTCCAAGCAAATCTTTGCCCAGCAAGAAAGTCAATGCACTGTGATGGAGGTAACTGCGCCGTGAGAGTTAATTCATAGCCTCTGGAGTGGGGATGAGATGCTTCAGCTAAAACAGCTACATAATGCAGAGCCTCGATCAAGACGATGAAAATAAGTGACTTTTCCTGATGGGTAGCCATGGGTTACAGATTTTCACTCTTGATGTTTTTTTTGTTTTTACAGATTTTATTTCTTTCCCCAGAGAAGGGAAGGGAGGGAGAGAGCAGCAAATCATCAATGTGTGGTTGCCTCTCACATGCCCCCTACTGGGGACCTGGCCCGCAACTCAGGCACAGGCCCTGACTGGGAATTGAACCGGCGACCTTTCGGTTCATAGGCCAGCACTCAATCCACTGAGCCACTCCAGCCAGGGCGGTTTTAACTATTGTTTATTGCTAGCAGTAACACTGGCCATTTTCAGACGCTCTCAGTGAAACCAGCGGAGGCCGCTGTCTTTGGGACTGGCTACGTAGGAAGACTATTCCCGGGTTACCCGCAGGCTATAAGAAGCCTTGTCTGAGGCTCTAGTATGTGCTCCCTGGTTTCCAAAGTGCTTTGTGCTCACACAGGTGGTGATTCTTGATCCAAGAGAGGAAGTGCACCCTGGTGTGGCAGTTACAGAGATGGGACACTTGGAGCTTGTACCTGGTCTCTCTGGACCCTATGACGTCAGGCAGCCTGTGGTTGTGATACATACCGTAGACTTTTCTTGCAATGGACTATGCATTTGTCCGTGTGGCTGTCTGGGTTCTGAGTGCTCTTTAGCAATGGAGCCCCAACTGCCACCGCCAGGGCAATTAATGTCAGAGGTAAAAATTGTTTAGAAGACCCCCCCCAAGTCATTCTTGGCTAAAAATATGGCCAAGACATTTAAGAAGAACGAAGACGATTCTGATAAAAGGTAGGAAAGTGAACCATGGCTGCCTGCCAGGCTACGTTTGCAGTAGGACGGGCTTTGAAACAGGTGATCAATACTAGAACTTCCGAGTGACATCTGCAAATGGTGGGACCTGAACTCATGGATTGGGAGGCAACTGCGAACTCATGGCAGGTCTGGTCAAATTCGATCCCTTGATTGCATTAGCCAAAGCTCAAGTTCAGAATCCCCTTCCGTTGAACTTCACCCCCTCTGGCCTGCAGGTGGAGTTCCAACCAAAGGAACCTGGGCAGCCATCACTTTTGATAAATGGGCCCTACCTGTGGGACCAATTCCAGTGAAACAGATCATTCAAGTGGGGACCTTGTAGCTGTTTCCCACTTGCCCACAATTTCCATGTTCAATGCCATACCTAGTAGTTCCTGGGCTGGGGGTGACGGTCATGAGTCTCAAAGGCTGGTAATATTCCAAAACAAGACATTAAGGCTATTAGCTGGAACATAAGTGCCAGAATTCCACAGAGGTTGAGGGAACAGAGTACTCCTTCCCCACACTTCGCCTCTCTGGGGCTGACTGTCACACATGTGTACTTGCCCACAGGACAGAATTAGTTCCAGTTTTTCCGTACTGATCCAATCTGAGCCTCTAGCACTGGGAAGAGACTGAAGAAGCACGGCATTACCTTATCTTGTTCCCAGCTAAATATGTACCGCACCAGTGGCCGAACCCAAGGGACATACTTTGTGTGGGGGGTGAGGTCTGGATTAAAATTTTGTGTGAGGAAGAAAAAGGCAAGACTGTTGCCGAAGGAAAGAAAGCCACCAAATGTGTATTTAAAAGGGAAAACGGACATAATGTTGGTGCGCGGAAAGACGCTTCCACTAAGAGAACAATATGCTCCCCTAGCTGTGATTCAGAGGCCCTTTTTAAAGAGCCAAGAAGCAAGGAGGACAGCTGGCCGACCTATTGAACACAGTAGACAAAGACATGGGCATTCTGACAGACCATGACCCCAGAGCAATAGTAAAGGACCTACGTCCTTACGTCCTTGTTTCTGTTATCAAAGACCCATGCTGGAAAGTACTCTGAGGGAGTATTTACCCAGTCATATGTGGAAAACACTGATATATAATGATGTGAAGAAACACTGCATGGACATGAATTGGAATGATGTTAAGAAAGATACTAGGTATCCAGTAGAAGGTTTATGTCTCATCTGTCCTAATCTCATGTGTAAATATATAGCTATGTGCCCCGTAACTATATGAGGAAAACCACAAATGGCTGGAGGGACAATTGGGGCACTTGGATCAGTGAGGAAGAATTACGTTTAACTTGGTAGGCCTACTTCTCTGAAATTGAAAAGCCAGACATTTGACATAGATGGTTAGAGAAAGTTCTGTGGCGTACCCAAACCAAAGTGCATTCCGGAGTGACTACTATTCATACGATGTTAGCCTAGGAGAGTCAACCTTTCTGCAACGCAAATTCATTTCCAAGCTAAAGATGTCAGTACGCAGTGGCAACAATGCACCTGGTGGACCGAAGAGCGTGCGATCACTGGACATAAAGGAACCTTGGGACAATTAGGACCTGGGCGAGGAGTACCCGGCCAGGTAGAATCTGGTTTGAATGACAAAAGGTAGATTGATGGAAAAGACCTCTTAGGGCACAGAGAGCATGCACTTCGAGGGTATCCAATTCCAGGAGGAAGGTTAAGGATGGAACGCTTCTAGAATGATGACTGGAGCATGGAACCTACAAGGTGCCCTCTAACAGCTTCAGCACCACAAGTGAAGGCCAAGTATTCCTTCCCTAGGGAGCACCTCACGGGTACCAGGACCAAGTTTAAACAGGACTAAAGTGCTCTGCCTGGGAGAAACATGTGTCCTGCTATAGGACCCCTCTCTTTGGGTACCTATATCTGTCAAACCAGATAAGCTGAGAAAATTCGTTTGGCTCCATCCTTAAGATGTTTTGAATTCTGAAATAACAGAGACCTGGCCTCTAGCCTATGTGACAAATAATACATATTATATGGGAAAAGCAGATATCTGCGGGGGAGGGTCAGAACAATTACACTGGCCTCTCAGGCCCCCTTGCTGTCAGGCAGTCTCTGGCAGTGAATGTATATTCTGACTTTCATGGCATTGTCTTTTTTTTCTTAAGATTTTATTTATTTGTTTTTAGAGAAAGGGGAAGGGAAGGAGAAAGAGAGGGAGAGAAACATCAATGTGTGGTTGCCTCTCACACGCCCCCTACTGGGGACCTGGTGCACAACCCAGGCTTGTGCCCTGACTGGGAATCGAACCAGCAACCCTTTGGTTCGCAGGTCAGTACTCAATCCACTGAGCCACACCAGCCAAGGCCATGCTATTGTCTTACTGAAGCCATTTCCTGCAAGACTGTACATTTGTAAGCCATGTTATCATGGCTCCTGGGAGCCTTCTTCAGCAACTGAACCCTGTCTAATGCCACCGCAGTGCACCCTCAAAGGTGAGACGCATTTACGGAGAAGGGAGCGCATTTTTCACCCGGTTTATTGTGACGAGGGTATACCTTTATTCAGACAGCCCCCAGGCTATCTAAAATCTCTCTACTGTGTGATTTAGTTGCTGAACAGAAGCAAATTGTTCTCTGTTTCTCGTTTGCAGAGTCTTTGTCCCATTTATCAGCTGCAGTATATTTGCCCATGGTTTGGGCGCTCTCCAACCCACCACACACTAATAAACTCAATACACGTGCTTTGTTTAAGTGCAGTTTTATTTGTGCTCTGAGAAGCTGGCTATATTTTTAATTTTAGAAGCCGCACACCTACAGTATGCCATCAGAACTACAGAAGGAGAGAGAAAAACCTGAGATTATCTTCTCCCTAACTTGCCATGGGGTATCGGCCATATGGACCACTGTGTAAATCCTTCTTACCAAGATCTGCTCTTTGTCTCTGCTTTTCTGCCACGTTTAATTTTCATTCCCAACGCGCTGAAAGGCAGTGTGGAGTCATGCAACATTAAACCAATTACCAAGTGGGGACATTACAGGCCAATGGTGATGTTCTCAACCTAACTGGCAAATTCTCTACAGTGGATAAAATTGTGTTATTCAGGTTTCTGCAACGCCGGAGCTGTCATGCGAAGTGGAAAAGTTAAGACCAAGTTGCTTAATGGCAGTGACACTGCATATTTTCTAAGGTATCTGTAATTCAAACTCTTCACTGGCATCAGGAAATCACTCAGATAACATCATTAATTTTCACTAAAGTAAGAGTTAGCAGAAGCGACCTTCACTTGGAAAAGCTAGCCAGAACAAGTTTTCTTTGCCTGTACCACAGACAATGGCTCTTTTTCATGGCTTTGCAGGCACAAAAATGACAAAGAAGAGAAACCTAAGCAAATATGAAATTAAGAGGAATTTCTTCAATCATCTCTTCAATAGTTAGTTAAGTAATGACACCACGCATGTTTTCAATCACGCAAGGATTGGTCCGCTCCTCATTCTATATTCATACGCTACGTGGAACTGTCCCTACCATTCTTGAGAATCCAGTACTTAATTTAAGTAAATACACCCT
>VMDR010007567.1:0-39990 GCA_007922815.1 Macrotus californicus
ATTTGTTCCTATTCCACAGACCCATGTTTTTGGCCCAAACTTTCAGGAAAGTAATCTTTTGCTTTAATATCTTAATTCAATTTACTTATACTTAAATTCTTGTTTTTTGTATTATAGAGGGTATTATTTTGAATATGGATATTGTTATTGCTTTCTAGAGTTACACAGTTAACACATAAGCATAAGTAAAATCATTAAAAACATTTATATAGATACAAAATTAGAACTACCCACATATAATGCACGTCCTTCTTTTTCCTTCAAGAATTTGGGCAAAAAATTGTGCATCCTACATGGCAAAATATGGTATTTATTTTATTTTTTCATTTAGCAATTAAAGTTCAGTGTTGAAGCCTGAAATCACGTCTTCTCCTTGTCACCCGCTCCTAAGAGAAACATTGGCACTAACACATGACCTTCAAAGTGGCAGCTGCCTCCTGTAACATCCAATAGTGTTTTCCTCAGAAATAAGAAATGGGAAACTGCAGGCCTTAGCACCCTTTAGATTCATTGAAATCCTACATATCAGGCTGAAATCAAAGGTACCCTCAACATAGGACACCCACAAAATCTCTTCTCTTTTTTCTTAGTATTCACAGATATGAAATATTCTTATGCAGCTACCAGGAGCCATATTTACAAATTGGCCTCATCCAGTGAAAGCCGATATGCAAAAAAAGAAAAAAAGTTAAGGCACACTGAATTAATTATATCTGAGATTTGACTTACACATTAGCTGATTAAATATGTGCATTCGAAAGAGTCTCTGAAGGTAATCTAGTTTCTTTAAATAATTGTCCAGGGCCCTTTGGCTACAGTGACTTTCCCCATGTAGCTTGCTTTTGTTATCTTAATTTTTCAGTGTCTTACTTTTGTGGTTTCTTCATGTCTTATCTTCAATTTAATTCAGTAATCATTTTTGGAGAACAAAATATTCAATGAGCAGTGCTGGGGCTGACAGCGGAATGGAAAGGTGAAAAGTGGGCCCACCTACCATCCGTCTAATGTAGGAGACAAATTCACCTAGCTAATGCATCCACCATTGCACCAATAACCCTGGTCCCAACATGGATTCCTGGCATTCATTTTTGTTATGATAGAAATGCATCAAATCAGATGCTGAGTTAGCAAGAATAGGTCGAGTTGGGAAAAAGAACACCTTGCTTGCAGAATAGCAGGAAAAACAGACAGAGAGCTGATTTCCAAGACAGGGTAGTGACCACTAAGGCACCTTCGGCCTAAGATGCTTTAGAAGCTCCAGGAGGGAACTCAGGGCCTCCAGGAAGAGCTGAGTTCCAAGTTGAATACTGAAATATTATGTTAATCTGAGAGCTTCAGAAGCTATGCAGTTTCCAGCCAGAAGAACAGCACCTCTGAACCTTCAGGTGTTACTACTCTTTCGAATGTCATGGCAAAATCAAATCTCAAAAATAATTTCTCTCTTATAAAAAAAAAGAGAGATTCCATTCAGTTTTACATTTCTATCATCCTGTCATCAAATTTTAATTGAATTTTAGTAGTCTATTTTACCTCATAGTATATAACTCCAAGGAATTAAGAGAATGAAACACAAGATCAGAAGCAAGTACAGTACAAACCCTTGATGAGGACCAACTGAATAATATTTACATAGAACAAGGGGTAGTGCTGCAGTGACTGATGGTTCCTTTGTGCTCATTAGCATGTACCTGGACTATAATTCACATTTAGTTTTAACTTGAATTAGTAACTGTGAATTCTGTCACAGTACACCAATGTCATTTATTCGTGGCACCAGGGACCTGGAAAGCCAAAGCTATTTGTGGAATATTTAAAATATGTTTAGAATTGGGACCAAGAGTAAGTTGTTATTAAATGTAACAATTGGTATTAAAATAATAAATAAAAATGACAATTAGGAAGCTACTATTTGCTTCCCATGTACTATGGGCTGGGGCTGTTCTAAGCATTCACAAGTAGTGCCTCATTTAATCCCCACAAAAACAGCTAGGAACAGCCATGTCCCTGTGTACAGATGAGCAAACTGACACTTGAAGAATCAGGTAGCAGAAGTGGGATTGAAATTTAGATCTAAAGTAACTGCGTTCGATAATTTTGGTGAGAAATGTGGCTCCTCTAAGCAGATGGCTGGCTTCCAGGCCGTCAGAAACCCCTCGAGGTAAGGGAAGTACTGGGGGTGCTCCGACGACAGAGTGGCTTTGAGGTGGCCAGGAGCATGGATGTTGCTGTAATAGATCACGTCGTTTTCATATCTGGCCATGGCCCCTGTGGACATTGTGAAGGGAAAAGACGAGTAACAAACCCACTGACATTTTTTAAAAGCTTTCAAGTGATGTAAATAAATAGATCTGAACATATCTAGTGAGTATTTAAAAAAATTAAAGCAGAAATAATGTCACCGTATCAAAGTGCCAATGTTTCAAATGGCCAAAACGGAAAATGTTAAGAGTTTGGAGTGAAGAAATGTGTATCGATCGAGAAGGTGGCAACCAGGAAGATAAGAGAAGTAACGGTGTCTCAGATCCACCCTGCTCACTGCACTAGGTTGAGGGTTTTTAAGGGTCTGGGGGAACTGGTGTGTGGGAGCACTGACAAGGCTAGTTTTAATTGGAAGACCTTGAACTTGACCATGAAAAGGGATCAACACCAGATCTTCCCAAACGACAAAGCCTTGGCTTTCAGCATTCCAGTGTTCAAGTTCTGGTTACGTGCCAGTCCTTTGGTTCCGTGGGTGGGGGTAGGGGAGTAGTGGGACTTTGGTTCTGGCTGCAGCTGGATGCCAACGTTCTCTCCTCTGCACATGCTTCCGGTGCAAGCCCTGTGTCCCTGGTCTCCTGTACAGGACAGGACCGTGTTGAGCTGATGCTGTGATTGCAATAAGTTAAAATAACATACATCTGAATAAAATGTATATAAATATATTTATCTCAAATTGAGGAAAGAATCAGGATTTTTCGACAATAATCTATCATTCAATGGCCATTAAAGAGTATGCACTTAATAGCAAAAGGAGAGATACTAAAATCCTTTGGTGAATGAAAGGAAAAAGCCAAATACTCTCTTCCTAGTATGTTGCTCCTTTTAGTGTAGGTTTTAAGTTGCAGGTGGAGAATTTTCATTCAAAACTCTATTTTATTCTTTACGCCCCTCCTTGGTTGGTGTTAGACTGTGAAGAAAACTTATGTTCTTTTTCTAAATATAATTCTGTATGCTCTAACCATCTTCCTGAAATCTCATTGAATAGCCTGTTGACTACACTGTCTTTCCAAATTAAAAGTTCTAGATCATGCTGTCATCGTTGTGGAGGTGTTATTTTAGGGTCACTCCTGGTAGGGTTTAGAATCTGTCCCTGCACCATGTGAAGATGTGTATGTAAAAAATACACACCCACACTTGACTTTTGAGGATTTTAAAAGACCCTATAGAACCTATGGCTTTTTCTCTTTGACCTTATATCAAGGTTAGAGGAAAATCCGAAAGTTCAGAGTAAGGTCTTAAAGTCATATGTCAAATTAGGTGGCACGGTTTCTGGGCCATTGTATCTTAGCAGGGAAAGTGGACGCTTGGCAGCATCACATGCACACATTTTATTTTAATGGGGAAACTGGGTAGCTCCTCAGCACACACATGCACACATCTTTTTCTCACTTTGAAAACAGTACAGGCTCTGATAAACATTTTGGAAAATACAGGGAAGTACTAATAAGAGAAATTCATCCATAATCTCACAATATATTGAAACACACTGTTAATACTTCAGGATTTCTCCTTTTTTAAAAATAATTCCGCTTTAGTAACTTTGCCAATTTATATTTAAAAGGGGAAGAGGATTTTTGTTGTGTTGTCAAATACATTTGAATAGATTAAGAAATAACCGCAGAACAGGCCACTGTGATGCATTTAGGCCACGTGTTGCCTTGCTCTTCTTTTTAAATGTGGCTTCGTAGAATATTGCATGTAAACGCAAAGTTCCATCATGTGTTTGTTATGCTATGCTGTGCCTCAGTATATAACATGGTATTCTACTGCCTGGATTTCTGTGACCAGACATCAGGTGATGACTGGGACCATACTCTGTAAATTCCTTGGATGCTAGGGACCACGCCCTGTTCCTCATTGTGTTTGTCGAATCACCTCCACAGAATGTGTACAATGGACTCAATAAATTCTTGTTAAATTAAATTGTCTTTTCCGTGACATCACCAGACAGCAAATATCACCCTTATTACCCTTTTGATCAGAGCAACACCTTTCAAATAATGAGCAAAAAATGTTCCCCTCTAACAGCTCTGTCAGTAGCAAACACCCAAAATTATTGCACGGAAGGAATGAGCATTAGACTTCTGTGTTTTGCAATAAAAAGGTACATACCTTTGAAATGATTTCTTTTTGAAAATGACGTAAGAAAGGAAAGAATGAACTGCCATGTAAAATCGAGATCACAGCTCTGTGGAGGTGGTCCCGTTTGCTCAGTCTCTCCCTCCTCTTCTCCCCCTTCTCCCCCTTCTGGTCACACCCAAGTATGGCCCTGCCAAGGTGAATGAGCGCCACCATACCTTAAAGGAATGCGACTGAGCTTTAAATATTCACCTAACGTGTTTAAAGCCTTTATTCAGGTACCTGTAGAAGCTTTTATTCCGGACTGGGTTTTTTTTCTTGGTTTTCCTCACATTCTTCTAGGGGACTTTCTAGTGTTATAATAGCATTTGCTATCATGTTCTGCCTGTATTCTTTTTGCTTGTGCAGCAAAGGAATATTTTTGTTATCGGCTGATAACTTCTAAAATAAAGACAATGTAAAAACAATAACATAGCATCAATTAGAATTTCCAGTTTGTTTAAGAAGACGTGTTTGTTTCTTTTTCTCTTTATAGTGCTTCTCAGGGAGCTTAGCCATATTACTTTTCACGGGATTTTTTATTACCAGCAAAGAGAGAAATGGTTTTATCTTAGGAGAATCTTATATGGCTTTTATTTCAGTTTTAATTCAGCTTCACTAAGATTTTGACAAGCAGTGTTGCTGAATAGGCAGTGTTATCTTTGAAAAGTATTTGATTTGGCCAAACTAGACTTCTTTTTGGCTCGGTACAGTGAACTTTATTGATGGTGCATGAGAAGGCAGGGCTCCCTAAGCCCCTCCCCTCTTCAGGGGGTCAGGGATGGAAACTGGAGGTCAGGGGGTTCTCAGTATGTTGGGGGGATCAATTTGGGGCAAGGACCCCCTAGCAGCTGAGGGCTTCTCTTCCTGTTACTTGGGCTGGTGGTCCAGGGAGCTCTTACTCCTTGGAGGCCATGAGGACCATAGATTTGTAATACAATAATTAAACCACAGGTTAAGATTTTGTCAGTCTTTAGAATTAGGACACGTGTCTTGGGCATCTTCTCAGACACCTGATTGCTAACTTTTCATTCTGAGGTCAGAAAGCACAGAGAAGTGTCCTCCGTGTGCTCTCCATCACAGTCTTAGAGAATGCGGACAGCCTAATGGCTCTTGACGTGACTGATTGTCAGGTCTGGTTTCAACATGTCCTAAGTTCATAGGTACAGATTTCATGTCCACTGAAGGAAAGTTGTTAAAAGTTTAATTTTGTCCTGATGGGGAAAAGGAATAAATTTCCTGGAGGAAATATGGCTGCATTATCATTAAAAATGCATACACACTCTGTTCTGTGTGGAGCCGTAGCCCTGTTTAAAAACACGGGAGAAAAAGAGGCTGAGAATCACCCAGTGGACAGAAGGCAACGTGGCACTGTCTGTGTTCCTAACAAACGAGCAGCTGTAACCACGCAGACGAAATCCGTAACATCATAGCTGAAATGGAAGCCCTATTGTTTTAATAACAGAGCGAGAATACTAGTTTGTTTCCCCTACCTATAACCCCAAAATGTGTGTGGTCTTGGTTTACTTCCATGAATGGTCCGTCCATGCAACTCAGCCTCTGCTCTTTGCCTGTTAGTTTTCTTTATCACTCACACATAAACACAGCAGACACGGGGGACCCTGATGTCCATTTGCTAAGACTGATAGCCCCAAGCTCGTCTGTTCAGTTCTTAGTTCTTTTGTAGGAAAAGATCATTCTGTGTGTGTGCGTGTGTGCGTATGAGAGAGAGAGAGAGAATTACATTAGTATTACTACAAATATACTTTCAATCTACAAAGAATTTTCTGAAACATTTGCTCCCAGCATGCAACCAAAAATAAATGGATTGCCCTTTTATACTTAAATCTATTTAGATTAGTATAATTTGAAGTGATCTTTGAGCACATGAAGATAATGCCTAACGGATGTTAATATTCTCACTGCATGGGAAAAAACTGAAAAATTTTAACAGTTCTCAAAATAACGAGTAGAGTATAAGAATTAAATGACCTACTTTGTAAGAAATAATTTACACATTTACATTTATCTAATATAAAATCCCTAGGAACAAGCCCAAGACAAACTGAGGGGACAGGAAAGTTTGTATGAATAAAGTTAATAGCAGCTTTGGAGGTCCTGTAGTTCTTGAGACAGCACAGTTTGAAATATTGACTAGAGAGAAAGTTCCCTGGAGTTCCTGGATGTTGTTCATTTTGTTTCCTGCCTAGAAATGCCTCCTACCTAGTAAACACTCAACAAATAGTTATTAAAGGACACACAGATGGACAGATGGCTAAAATACATGAGAACTGCAGCGTGGCCACTTACCTCGCGCTCTTCCCGTATAAAGCATCCTCTGTGTAGCAGATATCGGTTGTTTTGTTACTATCACTGTTTATTTATAGTCATACACAGTTTTAACATTTTTAAAGCTTGTCAGTTTGGAGTCAGATTACATCCTTAGGTAAACAGTCCAACAATGAAGCATCCACATCGTATTTTAGAGTGAACAGGAATATTGGCAGTCATGTAGTCCCGCCCCTTCAATGTGTCTGTTTGAGAATGAAGGACCAGAGAGAGCCATGGATTCCCCTAAGGTCCTTTCTGTATGGTTGCATGAAACGGGCAAGCTTTGTATATGTGAGAAGTTGTAGCCTGATGATTCTACACTAGGTAATTTATTAACTCAGCAAACTCTTACGATTTGTTTCCATAACTTCATGGATGTTTCTGAGCACGGCAGAATGGAATGATTGGGCCCTGTTCTCTAGGAGACAAGCATTAAAGGAGGCATACTTATAATAAGTAATAATGTAATTTTAAAGAAGGGAACACGTGCTATGGTTGCTGTATAAACAAAAGACTAAATGGAGCAAGTAACCCAATCTGGAGGTTTGGGGAGAGAAAGCAAGTATTAAGCAGAAACTTGACAGTTGATAGAAGGATCACATGGACTCTTCAATGTGTACAATTAAAGAAGTCTGAGAAGCCAACAATTTAGTTACAGCCAAAGTAAATGACTATAAAAGAATCAGAGGAAATAATTTAAATGAGCAACTAGCCAGTGCCAGTCATTTAAACCACATTATCATGGGCGAGGGGGAATAGTCCTGCTTCCTACAGGCTCAGGGCGTAAGTCACAGTCATGTTGCAAATTGCCCTCGTCAGTTTTGCGACTTCCTGGAAGGTAGAATCTGCACATGATCCACCTCAGTGTCCCAAACACTCAGCAGAGTTACTGGCACGTTGTAGACATGGATTAACTGTGTTCTTGAACTGACTGACACCCACCAACCAGTATATTCAAAACAGAAAATAAAAGGTAAAAACAAGCTGTGTGATCTCTAGACACAGTTGTAATTTACTATCTGGGGCAGTCTCATCAATCAAACATTTATCTCCAGTCCTTGAGAAGATAATTTTCCTCCAACAATTATTATTAATACCTTTTACCAACTTGGGACCATAGCAAAATTGAACTTATGAAACATGCCTGTCTGTTTTCATCCTTGGAGTAATTATACCTTTCAACATGTTAGCAGCAGAGGGATGGCATCAGGCATTATTAGCCTGGGCAAGTTAGGCCGGACTTTGTTCAGCAACCTGGGTACTTGAGTTTGCCTTGAAAGAATTCAGAGCCAAGGAACTCAGATTATAAGGGACCATTTATTTAGAAAGTCACAGAGGTAGGAGAAGTGAGCCTTAGAGGAAATGGGCTCAAGAAACAAGTTACAGAAGCAAGGAAAGGGTCCTTGGAGCTTAGGGAAGAAAGAGGGGAGGGGAAGGAGGAGTGGGAAAGAGGGAAAGGGGGAGAGAATGCAAAAAAATGAGAGCACGTGTGCACATGCCTTGGGCAAAGAAGGGGGTAGGGGCATGCAGGCTCCACAGAGAGCCTTGCTGGGCCCTCCATCCTGAGGATTTTGATCTGAGGTTTCAGGGGAGGACCTCAGTAGAATATTCATCAGTTTTCCCAGTGTGTCTTTTTCAGATCTCCCCTGATTGGTCTGTGCCAGGGCATGGGGTCATTAGTCATTGCATCTTGTCCTGATGTCAACCATGGTGTTACTCCATTTGATTTTGCTGGTTCTCTGGACCTGGAGCTGAAGCCTAGATGTCATCTTCCAGGGGTTAATGCTTTAAGGAGTGGTCATGCAAGGGCTTGTGTGTTTGCCTGTTGCTAGGCACCTGGAGATAACTGCCCTGGTGACTCTCTGCCCCTGGCCCATGGTTCCTGCTCTGCTCATGCCCATCTAACCACCTATGACAAAAACACTATCTTTTTGGTTTCCAGATGACAGTGTTTTTCAAATCTCAGGTTGCAAAAGCGGAGTCTTTTTATCAATAACGTGCAGGATAGAGACATGTCCCAGGTTACTCAAGCAGAGTCATAAATCAACTCCTCGATGATATGTCTCCCAAGATGAAAAGAGAGAGATCATATAACATTTTGTAGATGGAAAGTCCCATACAAGTTGTCATACATTATAAATGATATAAAAACACAATTGCATAGAAATATAGTAGTTCTATTATCCACCAGATCAAAAACCATTTGATAATTTGGGTACAAAATGAATGTTGATAATTATTTTAACATTACAATTTGGCAAAACACATTCATGTTTTCATTTGCCAAATGAAGAAATAGGCTGTATATAATTGCTCTATTTATGCAGAAAAGCAGTAGAATACTGCAAATGAGTGATAATGTTTTTCATTTGTCCTTGAAGTCTTCTTCAACATTCATTTCATTCGTGTTAAAGACAAGGTATGACCTTAGATTTCCTAAAGTCAGTGTATGCTTTGAAAATGCATATCAATACGTTTGGATGCTACTAAATTTAAATAAAAAATGACCCTGACTAACATAAACTAGAAAATTGAAGTGATTTGAAAGACAATTTGCAAGTAAAAACTAATTTCCCCTCTATCTTATTCTCAAGTCTTTCACTACCTCTGCTTGGTTCTGGCTCCGCCAGCTCAGCCCCCCTTATGTTCTTAATTCCTTTCAAATAGTAATGAGGCTACAACTCTTGTGCTCCCCCTTCGGTTAGACTCACGCACAAGTGTTCCCTACACTTCACTTATTTCAGCTCAGCAGCACCATTAAAGGACATTTGTTTCTGTGGCTCGGGTCAAACCCCATGGCTACCACTCAGTAGCTGAGTGAGCCGGGACAAGTGATTTCAATGCTGAAGCTTCCGTTTTACCATAAATGAAGTGAGAGTTGTAGTATCATCGTTGTGTGATGAAACACACTGTGCTTAGTAGACTTCCAATGAAGTTAAGCTTTTATTGTTGTCGGGGTTTGACAAGGATGCCCTGTGCTACCTGGGTTGGGGCAAACAGTGTGGCTCGCTCCAATAACACTGGATGGAGGATCAGATACACTTCCCTGAGCCCCAGCTCTGAGACTCTGGACAAGTCATTTATGTCCGGACCACAGTCATCTCATTGGTAAACTGAGAGGCGTGCGTGAGACAGTCTCAAAGATCCCTTTTAGCTCTGAAGTCCTTTGTTCTGAATTCATCTCATGCTCTACATGTTTACTCATCACATTCTGGCCAATCACTGGAAGGATCGCCATTTATCATTAAATTATCATAAGCTATAAACCAAAATCAACAAACAAACAAACAAACAAAAGTAGACCTATGAAACTTGGCCATATGATTAGAGCTGGAGAGGATCCAATTTGACGTAAAGTCATTTTACCCAAGTGCCATGTGGCAGGGACTCTGCCGAGTAAGGTATTTGAATGAAGCACCTTGAGACCAATGTCACAGAAAATATTTCTGCAAATAATTAATGGTGTGTGAATATACATCTCTGGCTACCCTGCTGGAGCCCAGTGACCTCTCAGAGCAGATTAGTGGTCCTCATCCAGGTGCCCGACCAGCCCCATACATACTTTCCTCAGTGATCATTATCCTGAAATAAATCCATATGAAATTTTATGAACCAGGATTGAAATCATGTGCCTTCAGTATTGAACCTTCTAATAGCAGTTATGTTTATTGAAGTATTGAAGCAATTGGCTTGAGTCATCTTAGAAACACTGCCTTCATATTTCAAAGATGTTTAGGAGGCTGTCAGCCCCTATTACCATGGACTGGAGATATTTGCTTATTAAATGATTTTTACCAGGAAAAACCCATTACAGGAAACATCTTGTTTACAAGGGTGTCCTGGGAATAGTAAATAGAAAGCAATGTACTACACTGAATTATAGAAATAAAATAAGCTGATTCAGCTAATAGATTCAAAAGAAATATGAGATATTATTTGGCAAGTCAAAAACAACTGCAGTTTAATGGAACTGACAGATTTTTACCATGGGATGTAAACATTGCATAAAAATATTCACTTGAAACTGTAGTGACCACTGAGTGTCATTTGAACACTCTGGTGTAGGCACCCATATTCACTGATTCTTCAAAAGCTCTTTTCTTGGCCTCACCCAGAGAGAAGATGAAGCAGAAGCACTAAGTATGTTTCTTACAGTGGAAAGGATAGAGGAGAAGCTAAGGGAACAGGCATTGAATGAGAGAGTTCTGGGTTCACCCCTTGGATATGTGGGCTTTGGGTAGGGGTTTAACCTTTTAGAGTCTCAATGACCTCATCTGTAAAATAAAAACAACAATGAAGCTGGGACGATAGCAGAGTCAAAGTGATGGTATATAAGGGCAACTTAGCAAGATGCCTAACTGAGAAATTATTGAGTAAATGAAAGCAGGACTACATGGTACCACTTTTCAGCCTTAGCTTGCAGCTTATAGGTCCTAAGAGGGTGAACCCATGAAATGCACTCTTTTACCATCATTTATTTTATACACATCTGATCTCTCACAATAGACTGCCATTTTTAATGCAGCAGAGATGGTATCTTTATCATCTTTGCCATCCTTGTGCATTCCCCCACTGCATGGTGTAGAACTCAAAACGTTTGAGCGAATGAAAGAGGAGAAATGAATGAGAAAAGAGAGCCTGAAAGTTCCCTAAGAGGACCCAACAGAGACAGCATCTGTGAAGCAGACATCTGAGAATGCTGGGATGCGTGGCCTGCCTGTCCCAGGAAAAGCTGCAAGAGAACTTATTACTGGCAGTCGGGAATGCTATACTATGGCAAAAAAGACAAAATGTAGGTCCAAGACATCCTCTCAGTGGATTGTATTCACATGTGCCCCTATTGTGCTCTTGGACCATGGCTTAGTAAGTAAGACAGCATGAGGTCCTGTGGCTCAAACTTTGAATAGCATTGAATGTTCATTCAGAAGAACTCAGAATGAGGATCAGAATACCATGAACAAGCTTGCACCTTGGACTTGTGACATTCCTGCCAAGGAGCCCAAGCATGTGTCAAGTCCTAATATAGCTGTTGAGAATTTTAGAGACAAGTGTTTAACTGGAAGCCAGAAAGGTCTTAGCATCTTTGATGCACCGGAGAAGAAATAACCAGAAAGTTTAGCATATCACAGTTGGCCAATTGGCAGAGGTTGGTCGTTCCCTCCCAGGATACTTTGTATGTAGACTGGGGCATATTCCTTCCCCTCCAAGAATTCCCTGTGGGAGATTTCTGTCCATACTAGGCTGAAATCTATGAGATTGGAGACCATTCTAAGTGTCACATCACCCAGCACACTCCCTGCACCCAATAATCACTCAAAAGAAAAGTATAGTTAGGATAACATAAAGCACATGGAGTTCAAAGTCCCAGGTACTTAACCATAACCTCCTTCCCAACAGTTGCCTCCTCATCTCAGGGAACAGTGCCACTGATCTCCAAGTAGCTCAGTACTAAAGGGGGCACCGCATCCAGGTGCCCTCCTTCTTCATTCCCACCAATCTCGCCAATCACCTCCAGTCCTTTGTGCTCTCTCAGCAGCCCTGGAATTGGTCTGCTTCAACCCATAGGCCATCTGCCTGTTCTACTCCATAATCATTTCTTTTTTCTATTATTGTATTATTTTCCATTCCCATTTATTTCCCTTATACCCTCTTCCACCTCCACTCACCTCTTCTTCCGGCCATCACCACATTGGTGTCTGTGTCCATGAGTCCTTTTCAGTTTTTGCTCCGTCTTTCCACCCCCTAACCCGCACTCCCAAAAGCTGTCATCCTGATCTTTATCTATGAGTCTGTCTCTATTTTCCTTGTTAGTTCACTTTGTTCATTAGATTTGACATATGAGTGAGATCATATGGTGCTTGTCTTTCTCTGACTGGCTCATTTCACTTAGCGTAATGTTCACCAGGGCCACCATCGTGTCTCTCCTGCATCACTGCAGTGGCATCCTCATCCTTGCCCCCCCCCTCCCTAGCCCACTCTGATTTGCAGCCAGCACAATCATTTGCTACTTCAACTCTGACCCTCTCACTCTGGTTAATTCTCCATGCTATCTCAATTCTTCAGTATGTCCTACCAGTTCCTCCTTGTTCTGGCTCCTGCTTCTCTTTCCAGGTTCATGTCTCACCTCAACCTCCCCACCTGCTCCTCAGACCAATTGAAATATGCTTAGTGATTTCAATGTAATTACTATTTCCATCCACCTGGAACACTTTCCTCTCTCTCTCTCTCTCTCTCTCTCTCTCTCTCTCTCTTTCTCTCTCTCTCTCTCTCTCTCTCTCCCTCTCTCCCTTATGGTAGGAAGCATTTTTTAACATCCCCACTCACAAGGCTGGCTTAGCTGACACTTTCAGTACCACAGCCTTTGGGTGCCACCACGGATCAGGGATTTCTTTCTTTCTTTTTCTAGACAATGTCTCAGTTGAAACACAAAGAACAAATAGGATCCAATGACGCAGAGACAGAGGAGGAGACACTTGCCCAAAACTGCTGAATGAGTGAATGAATGAAAACAATTTTGACAAAAATCACCTAGAAAACATGTCACTGAGACCCACGTTTTCTTGGTCGCTGCTCATTTTACAGACACAGGGTAAAATACCCAGATATAAATTCTTCCCCTACTTTACTCCCTTTTCAGGAAATTCTGGGCATTTTAAAATATATTATAATATCTCATTTTATAGTATAAGGAAACCAAAACTACCCAGCCTTACAGATAGAGCCACAACAAGTCAAGAAGTGAAATAGAGGCCGGGCTGGAATCAGAGCTACTACACAGTCCAATGCAGACCCTTTTATACCTAGAAAGTCTTTGTGAAAATGAACTCCATCAGCAAATGAGGACATTCAAGGAAAGTAGACAGCAAAAGTAGCTAAAAGAATTGGATGAGCTGTTCTCTGTGAAAACCATATTTTGGTAATAACTGAAAAAGGTCCGTTATAAACCGAACAATAGAGAAAATGTTCAGACCTTTGATATCTATTCCCCTTGACGCCCCCACTGAAAGCTATCCTGTTATGTTTTCCTCATCTTGTGGCTTCTCTCATAACTGAGCGGGATACTACAGAAGCTGAGAGTTGAAGGGCCCTGGTGAACCAGAATGTTTTTGCTACACAGTAAATATAAATGGTTGTTTGAGCTCAACAGTGATTTCTTTTGGCATTTAAAAAGACAACATGAAAGAGAGGAGCCAGTAAACCGTGCTAGTGATGGAGACTGCGTATTACAAGGATGAGTTGGGAGCCCTACAATGGCAAAGAGGCATCTTTTTTTTTTTTTAAGGTGTTCATTCTTTTCTTCGGGGGGAGGGTAATTTTCTATTATTGTTCACTTACAATTGTCCCCCTTTCCCCCCATCACTCTCCCCTGCCCTGCCCACACCCCTATCCCACATTCAGTCGTCCTCCCAACTGTGTCACAGCCAGTGTGACACACGGGGACAGACAGACTAGAGCTCCTCCACAACATTTCCAGAGCCTTCCTTTGAAAGGGCACCTCTTGCTCTGACCTGTGTGGCTCTGTGGGCTGGACATTGTTCCACAAAGTGAAAGGTCATCAGTTCAATTCCCACTAAGGGCACTTGCCTAGATGGCAGCCAGGTCCCCGGTTGGGGCATGTGCGAGAGGCAGCTGATCGATCAATGGTGTTTCTCTCCCTCCCTTTCTCCTCCTTTCCCCTCTCTCTAAAAATAAATAAATAAAATCTTTACTCCACATCACAAAATAATGGCTGCAGAGTTAGATAACAGTGTGTGCATTATGGGTATGCACAGGAGGAAGAAAAACTGTCTGTTTTCCCCAGTGCCAGCCGAGTAACAAAGTCCAGTGGAAATAAAAATACTATAGGGTGAATTGTATGAGATAATTCCTTTGCAATAGACATCCCTCAGTCCCTCTTTCTATCCGTCATTTCTTTATCCTTTTATTGACCTTCTTTGTGTCTTCATTCAGTAGAGGAGAATGGGCACCAAACAGAGGGATCTACAGGGGCTTGTTTTGAACTTAGAAATTGGGGTGGCCCGAGGCTCACAGTGTACCAGGTGCCCCTGAATCACGCAGGCTTGGTGCTCTGTAGCTGCCCAGAGCTAGCAGAGTTGGTGAGTTTCAGGAACACACTGCAAGGGGAGCTATGCCCCTCCCCCAGGACTCTAAGCAGAATTACAATGTCAATTAAGTTTATCCCCTTCCCAGCCCCCTTTTCCGTTACCCAGGGATCGATCAGCATTAGTTGCATGTCTTAAATCCCTGACTTACTATGGGAGACTGGAAAGTAGATTGGGCTTGAGCCCAGTTCAGTCAATTATTACTTGGGCGATCTTGGGCAATTTACTTAGACTTGCTGCTTCTCTCTCTCCCAACCTATAAATAGAAAGTCATTCATTCAGTCATCAAACAGTTTTAAAGGCTTAGTACATGACAGATGTGGTGCTGGAGCTGGATTTTAATGATAAAAAAGGACATAAAAAATGACATCTACTTCAATTGTAAATAAATAAGGTAACGGTAAACACATAAAATAGGAAGAGCATTACGGAGATGAAGTTCAAGGAGAAAAAAGAGATAAGGCATCAGATACATTGCTTGCTTCATGGTTGGCACTTAAGATATATGGCTACATCCTCGGGCCTGTTTTTTTGTTGTTTTTTTTTTCCAAATTATCCTATTCCCCTACGGAAATTAAAGCTCCCATCCCTTCAATGCTGAGATTCTCATTAACGTATCAATCTCACTATCTAATTAAACAACAGAAATTCACCCTTAGGAAATTTATGCTCCCCACAAAAAACTTGCTACTTTATAACTGATCTGTTTAACTCGAATGAAAGTTAGATCAAGATAACCAAGAAGTACTGAGCATCTGCAACCCTTTAAGTTGTATGAAAGATGCAATCCCCATCTTCAGGAGCTCTGCAATCTATACGATTTGGGATTTTCACAACGTGTTAACATATGAACATGTTAACAATTAAAGAGCTACTTTTAAAAAGCAACAGATGTTTTCAATGATTGACAGTCCAAGACCCTATGTAATTTCAAATGATTTATGCGTTGTGCAACCATAAATGGAATAGGAGTTCGGAGAAAGGAGAAGTGATTTTATTTTATTGGTGGAAAATATGAGGGAGGCAAAGAAAAGCTTAATGAGTGTCACCACCCAAGCCACACACCCAGTGGCAATCGCCGGTCATGAATATTCTAGCCCAGCTTCTCAGGGAAGCTGAAATTCCACTCACCAGTTCTCTCCTCACCTTGTAAATAGTTCAACATCCTTTGCTTAGTAAAACAAAGATCATCATTGTTAGCAATGAGGGCAAGTATTGAGAAGACTGAAGCCAGGTACACTCTTGGAAAGGAAGTGAAGGATGACTCTGAATTTGGAGGGACTCTCGCATATGAACACAGGCGTAATGAACAGCACCAACTCTTTGCAAACGTGCGGATGTAGCATAACTTACTTGATTCTCTCCGCGACTCTGAGCAGGGAAGGATGAAAAAGGACGACTTTGCCAAGACTACCCAGCTAGGAGCTAGAGGATGTGCAATCAGTCCGAAGCTTGGGTTCTGTTTACTACTTAAAAACGTCTTGTAGTAGAAAAAAAAAAAATTTGCTGTATTAGTTCCTAAAAACTGATACTCACAAAGAGGAATAGCCTGTAACAGTGGAAGGATCCAATGTAGATTCGACCCTTGCTTCTCAAAATGTGGTCCACACACCAGCAGCCCTGGCCTTGCCCAGGAGCCCGTGGTCCATGCAAAGAGGTAACCCCGTGCTAGACTTCCAGAATCACAGACAGCGGTTGAACAGGGTCTGCATTTGGTTCTTATACACGTGAAGCCTGAGAGGCACTGGTCTGAGAAGTTCCCACAGCTCTTAATTGTACAGATTAATTAATATTTAAGGAAGCAGTTTTTATATAAAAAGCACTGTATAAATGTAGGGCTTTTATGAAAATCATCATTGTGCTCATTTATATTAACTCAATATTGACAGTTTTTCCTCCAGGACACATCAGGAACACACTTGGCTGGCGTTTTTGAGAATATACAGTAATCCAACTAGATTCAGGTCAGGCGTGATAACCCAGACGAGATAATAAATTTATATTAAGGTGCCCATTTAACAAATATTCCATAATGCAGATTGTACTTAACTAATTATAGGTGGATTTGTTAATCTCAATTTTTTTTTTTCTCGCAGCTAATCTGCTCTCCAGGATTACTTCCGATTGTTCTCGCGTTGTTTGTGGGCTAGTAAGAAAAGTCAATTTTAAAATACCATAAACCACTAAACTCTGCCTTTTGTAATTACAGATTCTCTCCCATGCTTACACTCCTTCCCCTCGCACTTACGTGGCAGAGGTTTAGATGTAAACATCTGAAACAGAAGCATCCTAGAAGGCAGCAGTGTACTGGCACTTCCTTCTGAGCTCTTCCTGTCCCCCAGGGGGGTGGGGGGGGGGAGGCGCTTGCTGGGTGAGCGCGCAGGGAGACTGCTGATGGGATTTTAAAAGGCAAGCCTTGGTATTTTCAGAAAGAGAAAGGCCATGGGCGGTGCAATCGAACTGGCTTGAAGTCCCAGCTTTGCTCACTTTCCAACTCGGGCCCTTGTTAGATCATTTGCCTTCCCCACCTGTTTCACAATATGAAAAGTGGCACTTAAAAGATATAAAGGGGAGTTTTAAACTCTGCATTCTAAGATGTTCTGCAGACGCCTTTATTTCTGAGCTGTTAGAGATCACTTCTACATTAATACCCAAATCCAAATCATTTTCTTGCGGCTTTAACGTATTTCTCCTCTGTGCCCTATACTGTTTTATTCACCAAGCTCTCTGCAGATATTTTTAAAAGTACCCCAAGAAGTGATTTGTATTTTGCCTCTCTGTTTTTTTTTCCTCAGCCTCCTCTATGGACCCTCTGCTCCTTCTCCCTCCCCCCACCCCCAACTAGAATGCTGGCATCCCCAGGTCTTACATGGTCCCTTTAGCTTAGCTCCAGGCTATTCCCCTCTAATGACATAAAGTTCCCACTCAGCACCCACTATTCTCACTTCTCCTCTGAGGGCCACTCCCTATTTCCACTGTTACCCCATCGTCACCCCAAAACAGGTCCAAAAATGAACTTGCTCTTGTATTCACAACCCTGCTCTTCCTCTCCCTGATCTCCAGTTTCCTATAAATGGCCCCACCAGCCTTCCCACGACATAAGCCAGCAACCTAGTTACCATATGGCGTCTCTCTCTCTTACTGCCTAAATATTTTTGAGCTTGAGCAGCTGTACATTCTACTATATAGATGGCTCCTGCTGCTCTGTACCCCTGCTACTGCTTTCACTGAAGCCTTCACTGATTCCCAGATATATTAATAATGCCTTTCTCGCTGCCTCCAACCTTGCCTCCCCCTAAAACTCCAAAGAATCTAAAGCTAACATTCAAGCTTCATCAAATACAAAAGTCCAGGCCCAAAGAGGTTAATTCAGTGCAGGCTGTGGGGAGAATTTGCCTTTAATGAATACCGTCCAGAGATGCTGGTGCTGATCAGACCAGGAAGACCAATTCAAACACTCGCCTCTGGGAAAGGGGGAGCCATCATGCCACCTCTTCGCTTTAAACTGCTTGGTGATTCCTTTCCACGTTTAGGAATAACAAATTTCTCAACAAATACACTTGCCTCCTTTGAGAGCCTTGTCTTCTACCACATGCCCAAGCCATACATGCAATTTGAGAGAGTGTCACTTATGAAAGATTCCCTGAATCCAGAGGAGTAGAGGGAAAGGAGACAAGGAAGGGACCTATTCTTGACTGAAAATGTGCTTAGTTTTAGCTCATTTGATCTCCACAGGTATTACCATCATCATTTAAAAGATGCTAATTTATAAACCCAAAGAAGTGAAGTAGCATGCAGGGTCACCTGGACAGGGTCAGAGTTGGGAATAAACCCCAGTTCGTCAAATATTAAGGCATTTTTTACTTTTCTGCATTTCTGCCATGGGATATATTTCAGAAAAATGGGTGAGGCCAATCCACATACTATGCCAGTTATGGCCACATGAAACAGGCTAGCCCTAAGTAAGACAGGGAGAAACACGGCAAGTTCTAACGTTGCCGCGGATGGCTGAAAAACGTGGGGACCAGATCAGGGGCACAATAGCCACAGTGCAGATGCTTCAGGAAGATGACATATGTCAGAGAACAGGATCCAGATCCAGATATGGGGGGGGTGGGGATGGGGCTGTGGATAGACATGTAGATATAGATACAAATACAGATACAGATACTGCAAATGCTCAGTATGTGACCCAACAGGTACAGCTGCAGAATGGAGACATCAGCAGTGGTCCTGTGCTGTCTGCCCAGCCACACTCAGATCCAGAATGAGATAGTCTCGACGGTCACACCTCAGTGACAAAAGTTCAGGCATCTTCTCAGTTCCTACAAAGTCTTCCACTTTGCTGGCTACTCAAATCATATTCACTCCAGGACAGCATGGTACCAGGCTCTCTGTCAATGCCAAGTAATTTGACTAAAGCAATATGTGTGCCTATTTATATTCAGACCCATGCCCAGAAGCTCCCAGAGGTGTGATAAAGGGTTGCTTTTCAAATGGACATAAAATATACATGGTTCTTATATTAGCTACTGCATATTTCTCCTGTGCCTATCTCCAGATTGATAGCCACAGGTCCAAGTAATTAGGAGAACACTAGGGAAAGAGAATACGGTTAACTTTTCATAGACTCAGATTAGTAAAATCTTTCCAGGCCTTAATTTAATCAGTTTGATTCCATTCAATTTTTTAAAAAACCTGCCTACCCTGATTGCCGGCTATGTGCGGGGATCTTTGCTGGAAACAACAGGGCAGCCATGGATACAAGGCGGTCAGAAAGACTAAAAAGTGTACTGGATAAACAAACACAAAAGCTGCTGAGGCCTGGCCCCTGGCTCTACAGCTTCGCTCTGCCCTTCTCTAGACTGGGGTCTTTGAGCAAGGTTGTTTGACCTTCCTGGCCTTAGTCTCTTCATCCATAAAATGGAGATTTATCCCTTCCTCATAAGGCTATTTAAGGAATTAAATAAGTTACTGGCTATAAGCCTATAATTATAATGCCAGACCTCATGGCGTTTTTTTGTCTGATGAGGGAAAGGAAGGTCACATGAAACTGAAGGAGAAAGAGAACACCTGGCCCCTGGAGCTGAGCCAGAGGAGGCTCCTCGAGGGGCAGAAGCCCAGATGGGCTTTATGGGATGGAGAGTGGAGGGCGGAAAGAGTGGGGGGAGGGGTTCTCTAGATGCAGAGAATGGGAGAGGTGAGGACCCAGGGTGTGTTGCACCAGTGAGAGGTAACAGGGAGCAGCAGAAGCAGGAGGTGTAGAGGAAATAAGGAAATAGCTCAGGCTGGGAACCAGTGGTGGGGAAGTGACTTTCTGACCATTGCTCTGACTTGGGAAGATCACCCTGATAATAAGGTGCACACTACATTGGAGGAGGGACAACTGGAAGGCAGGAAGATGGTAGGCAAGAGGTATTATTTCAGCCAGGGTGGTATAGGGAGACTCAAAATAGTAAAGAGATGTAGAAGAAGGTGGAGGTAGCAGGAAAGGGGGAGGCTAGAGTGGCTGCAGGTTGAATATTGGGGGGCTGGGAAGGTGGAAACCACCATGGGCTGAGAGGGACATCACAGGACCCATAATGTAAGAAGCGCAACACCCCACCTCCCATTGACCTGACAATGGGGCATTTTCTGCCCAAACCTAAAGGCAGCCAGTTAGTTCACTAGTGATCAACAAACCCAATTTTGCACCAGATATTGGGCCTCAGTTAAGAGTTCACCTCATAGCGTTAGAGAAATGATGTAAGAACATCTCCGTAGAGTATTTATTCCATAGTAACAAAATTATCAAGAGCTTTTTCTGTGATGCAAATGAGATCCTAACTATAAGTCAGTGTTCAAAAAAATCCTAATAAATTGTCTCAGATGTTACTGGGACAGATATTTCTGGAGTGTCAATTAGACACAATTACAGTTTGAGTTGAATAATTACCCTTTCTTGTACATATTTTGATGACACAGTTTTTTTTTAGAAAAAGACTAATTTGCAAAGAAAAAGATGATAGCTCACATGCCATTAACTCCTTTAAAGAGAACACAATTCATAAATGAAATGCCTAATTTAAAAGCGATTTAGAAAAACAATCTCAAGGATAGGCATTCAAAACACAGCCTCACTTTCAACAAACCAGGGTTAATGACAGAAGGAAGGAAAGGAGAAAGGAAAGACGGAAAAGAGAAACAGGAAAGACTGGCAAGGAATGGGGAGATAAAATAGACTATTTGGGGAAGAATAGGAAGAAGAAACAAGAGAAAAGGGATGAACATAGCCTCTCTGGGTGGTAAACTTTCAATGATAACCTCTGTCTCTGCCCCACGTACACACATTTCTGTGAAATGCCTTCCACTCTTACTCATTTCTTTCCCTTTCTGTACCTAGGTCATCATTGCTTTAGTCTTGAATTAAGAGAGAGTTTTTTGCAGCTTCCCTGCATCCCTTCTTGTCGCACATTTTCCCCTCTTCTCCGTCCTTTGGTCGTGTGAACGTTCTGCAAACATCTCTTCTACCCACTCAGTTGTACACTCCCAAATCCACAGTCTGCTTTCCACATCCGTCCAACTGGGACTAGGCTTTACAGTCCTTCAAACACATGGCCCCTTGCACCTGAACCCGTGAGTGGCGGGTGAGATGTTGGAGAAAACCACACACGCAGTCAAACAGGTCTGGGTTCACACACTGAAGCCATTTGCTAGTCACATCTTGAGTATCTCCGCTAACTCATGCATCAAACAAAGATGGTTATGTCTTCGTGCATGTAGCTATTACTTGCACTCTTATCTTCATTAGCGACCCCTACTTCTATTTCATTCTACTCTGCACCATCTGGGTGTTCCCCAGCTGGGCGCCACAACCCTTACTCACTCCCACCTGTAATGTAAATCTGGGGAGACCTCAATGCAGATGCATACACACACCCATGCGGAGATAACAAACAGGTACAATATGTAAGAGCCTGGGTGTGGGAGTCAGAAGGATTTGGCTAGGGCTTCCATATCAGTTCTTGCTGTGGCATTTGGAACACATCACTCATTCTTTCTGAACCTTTTCCCTCACTTGTTAAAAAGAGCTGTGTAAGAATTATTCAGCTAATATACATTTAGAAGACTGGTACAAGGTCAGTGCTCAGTAAGTGGTCACTGGCCTTAATTTTAGAAGCTGAGTAGGAATGTGTTCTAGATCCTCTGAGAGTCTTCTCTAGCAAGTTCAGCCAGTACATACTCATGTGTCTGTTCTCCAGCACTTGCTGTTCTTGCTATCCCATCATTCCAGTAATAACTTAGTATATGCTGTTTTATGTCTAACCAACTGCCCTACCCATTCTGGTGTTTTATGACAGGTAATTTAGGCAATATAGATAGAAATGATAATTTTGTTCGTTGATTACTTTTTACGTACCTGTCTATGGTCTTATCTCCTCTAATAATCTAAAAGTTACAAAGAGACAGGAAGTACAGCACCTATAAGCACCAGGGATGACCATGTAACTTCTGAGAGACAGAGCAAAAGAAAAATACAGGGCCTCCTGTTCAGCCATTACGAAGGATTTTAAGACAGTGACATAGGGCATTCAACTAAACCTGAGGCTCTTCTAAATACTGGACAGCCTGCAAGCCCATAAAAGCAGCCCTGCTAAGCTCAGCCTCTAGCAAACTCTTAGGTGCCCAGTTGGTTTTCAGCAAACACTGACTCACTAAAAACACCTCCGTCCTCTTTGAAACAAGACCTTCCCAGCCACTCTGGGCCTTGTGATCTGGATTCTCTAAATACTACTTCTGTCTCTCTTTCCTTCATTTAGATTATGTATATATGGGATTCCAAGCTATACCAACCCAGAAGCACAACTATATTGTCATATTTTCTTTTTCATCTTGGAACATTGGTTTAGAAATGTTCCATGTTGACAAATCATTGTAACGAGAGATCTTTCCAGATGATACTCAATGGACATTCTTTACTTCTCAGGCGTGCGTTCTCCCTATTCTAAGTTATATTTCATTCTCTGCCAGAATGTATCGATTATTTCACAAGTCACTGCTCACCGAGCCCTTGGGGTTTGTGACAATTACAGGTGATCAGTTACAGTCTTTGTTTAAGGTGTTGCCTTAGGGAATCCTTTCATTGAACGCTAATGTTCTCATCTCTACCACATATTTGTAAGCTCCTTTCCTTTTCCTTGCAGAGGGTCCTCATTCTTCCCTTCTTTCCAATCGTGATTCAAATAGTAGAGATAAAAATCTCATAAGTAGAGCAGAAGCATATGGAGCCTTGGCCTCTCTTTTTCTCAGCTGTTGACTTTTTCCTGGAAGATGGAATATTCAGTCCTTTTAGTTTTCAGCTTGTTTCTGAGCATCGCATTCCCAATCACTGATAGGAGTCAATTGGCATATCTCATTGATGAGAATGGATAAGAGGTTTAAAGCACTGTGGCCAAGTACATGTTTCATGGACATGTTTACATACATTTTTTATAAGATTCGGTTTTCACGGTGAATGCCATCCACCTCCCTGGCACCTGCGTCCCAGAGCTCATCAGATTCATCATTTAGTTCAGCCATCGGGAGACTGTGATGCGGTCATAATAAAGCAGACAAGAGGACGCAGGGACATTCCAGCTAGTCATCGAGAGCAGCCCCACTACTCAAGGGCCAGAGCTGACGGCTAGCGCGTCCGCTGAAGCACTCTGCACTTCAGGTCAGAAAACCCAGCCAAAGCGCACTTTAATAATGCAGGAATGTACTGCGTCTCTAAACTGAGAAGTCAAGGGGGAAATTCAGCTCCAAGGGAAGTTTAGTTCAGTGGCTCAGCAGTGCTACCTGGAGCTAAGATCATTCCATCTCCGCTGCCTTCTGCGAGGTGGCAAGGTGGCTGCCCACAGCACCCGAGGCTCAGTGCGTCCTCATTCATTTCCAGCAGGAGAGAGAGTTTAGATAAGTTGTTTCTTCAGAACCAACCAGCAGCTTTGGCAGGGTCCTTCTTCACATCTCGTCTGTGCCTTGCCTTGTGACCCGCCCTGTGACCTAAGATAGGCTGGCTCACACCAGTCAGGGCCACCCCTGGACCCTGAACAGTGAGCTCCCCCAGAGCTGCTCAGCCCCCAAATCCAAGCAGATCGCTGCTGTTAGGCAAAGGAGAGGTGACCACCACCTCTAGTTTCTCTTTGCAGTCATCTACTTGGATATGAGGAAATTAATGAATTTAGGAGCTTGGGTTAACATTTTATTAAACCCATTATTCTCTATTTGTTCCTTCTACGTTCTCAGTTAGACAGCCGAACATCAAGCACTGTGTGTTATAAGTCTTCATTTACTCAACAATGAGTTCATTTTATGGATAATTTAAAGGAAGCTGAATGCAGTACGAAAGCCATCTATATTTAATTTCCTTTATCGCGTGGCACAAACATGGACAATTAATAAGATTACACGTGAAGGTACAGAGACCGGAGGGGCTCAAAAAAGAGCCTCATTCACCTGCTTGCTTCTCTCAGGGAAGGATTAATTCACTATAAATCTGAGTTCTGGTGTGAGAGTTTTCAAAACGTTCCCTTCTCTTCTAAATAACAAATTAATTTCAAATGATTAGAGCTGCGAAAGTATTCCTTTTACTGTATATTCATGACTTCACCAAGGCTGCCATGTACCCAATATCATGCCAGTGTTAATGGGAGGGAGCAGTTTTCCTTTGTGCTAGACTTTTTTTATTTTTGTTAGCCTTCTATTCTGAAAAATTGGAATTATACACAAAAAAAATAGATATGACATTTATGTAATGAACTCCCATTTCCTTATTGTCCCGTTTCGATAATTTTCTGTCTCTCTTTTCCTCTCTTTTCTCCTACTTTTGTCCATCTCCACCTCCCCTATTCTCTGCAGTATTATTTTCAAAATAATCTTAAACAATATTATGTCATTTTACTCTTAAAGACTCATGGATGTATCTTTAAGAAATACAAACTTTTTCTAAAACTAAAACCAAAATACCAGCATCATAACTTAAAAAACAACAACAACAACAACGTTTTTAAAATAATCCCTTAGATTCAATCCGATCCACAATCAGTGTTGGAAGTGCAGGGGAGCTATTTTTAGAGGGTAGCTTTAGTCCCTGCACTTGATTTGATACTCTAGCTCAGAGAGATGCGAATTATATGCACAAAAGGGTGAGAAAAGCTACGATCCAATCAAGCACTAGATTGTATGGTCCCAACCTGTCAGCTCCGCAAAGTCAGAGGAGGCTAGATGGTTCAACAAGGCTATTGGAAAAAATGTCAGGATTACATGCGGCTGGAGAGGAGCCTTGGAAAGCATTGCAGGATCTTGATTTTCTTAAAAGCTGATGGCAGGATTTAAGACAATCAGGCACAGTATAGATGACGAGGTGAAAATGAGAACGAGTGTGCAGTGTGCAGAGGATGGCGAAGAGATGTCTGATGCATGGGATGGAGTGGGGAGCAATCTCCGTGGTTAAATTTGCAGAAAATGGATTAGCCCTTATCTAGCAGATGCTGCATAAAGGGCAGGGAAGCATGAGGAAAAATCAAATGCTTTCAAGATGTTTGGTGACTGGCCGCCTGCTTGGCGACTTCGCTACATTACATACCAGCAATGTGACCTTCAGACAAATAGCTTAACAATTCTGAAAACGCATTTTTTAATCTGTGAAATTCTATCATGAATTCCTGTTCTTCTATCACAGGGGCACTTTTCAAAGATCCACTGAGATAATGTCATTAGTATTTTGTTATTTGCAAAGCAGATAAGCTATTTAACATCAGCAGGATAACTTAGGCAGCTGGCAGATTACTTCTAGATTTGTCACTTTGTTTTTCTTTTTACCCAGTGATATAGGTCTCCTTATCCCAGTTTCCAAATGACAAAACTCAGGCCTCAAACATTATTTGCCACGGCCACACACAAGTTGTAATTGAAAGGTACTGTTATTATTATTCATACACACACACACGCGCGCGCGCGTGTGTGTGTGTGTGTGTGTGTGTGTGTGTGTGTGTGTGTACTTAAAGTCCAGGGTAAGCAAGGTACTGACATACACCTTTACATGGCGTTTAAGACTTTCCACAGTGGGAAAATGTAACAAAGCACATGGAAGTCCCATTCACTTGAACTGCCTGATGTTGGAGCTGCAAATGGCTATCAGTGCAAAATGAACCCCACAATTCTCACACTACATCTCCTCCACTTGGGATAATAATTAGGGTGGTTTCTACAGTGACAGAAAAGGTAATGAGGGTAAAAGAACAGAAAGCATCTCATGATAACCATGATCTCTCACTCTGTTGTCTGGACAGACCAGAGTTCCTCAAATATGAAAAATGTACATAAATATAATGCGAACTGAATTTTTTTAAAAAAATGAGTTAACTATGGATTCCTGGGTATATAATGGAACTTAGAATATTTTTTACTATACACAGTGGTATCTAATAATGCCTATTCTAATATAAAAAGGACTTAGAGTCTAAATAAACTAACACTATTGTCATTCTATTTTTCAAAATTTTATCCATGAGTCTCTTTTGGTCTTGCTAGGTATGCTATAGTGCTACAGAGCTAGCGTTCATTACTATTCTTTACAAAACTAAACTCCAACAATTTGCATCTTAACAATAGTTTCTTTGACCAAAATTACATACGGGAAGAGAATAATGGAATCCTGCTACAGGGAGATAATAGCTACTTGCTTGATCAAATCATGTTTTATTCTTATTTTTCTTCCTCAAGATATAATTGACCTCCCAAAAGTAAATTTACAAATACATATTTTATGTGTAAGAATATATTCATATATACTGAGGGGCTTTCAGGAAGAAACTATTTCGCATCTCCCTATAAGCTTTAAATGGCAGGGCAAGTTAAATTTCTTCTACTAATTGATGCTTAGCTGCTCGGCACCCTATGACCTATGCAAGCAAGTTTGATGGAAATGTGGCACCTGCCTGCCGATAATGGGATCCCTGCCTGACTCATGGCGCTGGGTAATGGAGGAGCTCTTGGTTATCGCCTTCCCATGCCGAACTTGGTGATTTCACACTCCATAATGTGCGAGTATTACTTTAAAATGCATTAAACTTCTAAAGATAGCAAATAGCCTTTTGGATAATGCATTTTAAATAGACTCTGAATTTAGAATTTTTAAAAATGTTCATTTTGTAGGACACCATAATGGCTTTTATAACTTTGCTCCCCGTTGATGTGGCCTCCTCCATCCTGAGGCTGGGCCTTCTTCAGAAGGCATCAGAACTGGGTTTGTGAGCCTGCCCGTGACGCGACCTGAGCCTGGCTTCTGCTCTCCATGACGGGCTTGTTTCTCATCCTTTCTCATTTTCAGGAGTCATCTCCCTGTCAGTAGAACTGATTGGGTATTGTTTAATGTGGAGAGGTCTTATAAATAGCTTTCCTGGCTAAAAATTGAACATAGAGATTTCAAATCATCCTTCCCCTCCCCTCCCTGACACATTAGAGCTATGTTTTATAATCTTTTTATTAGAGAAGATGACAGTACATTCTGACATAAATCATCACTCATATTAATACAATACACATTTTAATCTCCATAGAAGCATTACGCTGTGTCAAGGAATGCTGACATCTAAAGGAAAGATCATTTTTGAATATGAAAACACATAGTTGTAAGTTTTCATTAAATACATACTTAGCTCAAATGCATTAATATACTTTAACCAATTTTAAGGACTTAATTATGAATTATTTACAGTGATCAAAGTTATTTTGGTAAGGTTGGTTTGTCAGTTCCAAATGCTAAATGGAATAGAGTGAGAATGTACTTAATGGATTAATAAATTATATAATTGTCAATTTGGAAATTGCTATCTACTTCATAATAAAATCTAGATTTCATCAAGACTTTATGAAGAGTTTGATAAAATTACACTCTACTTCCGTTCCATTTATTTATCAGCCAGCCAAATTTAAAATGGTGCATGGTTAATAATTTTTTAGAAACTTAAACTCCACATTTGATCTATTTACTTTCTGACAATGTGTGGCCCTGATTTTTTTAAAAAATAAGGAATGGGAATATTTGGAAAATTTCCCTGATTTCTTTTAAGAGAGAGCTGTGCTTTTGTAGTCATAACCGTGTCACTGAAGGGAGAGACATTATCGAAAAGTTAGGCCCCTCCCCCATGAAATTCCCAATGTCACTTAAGCTAAATTGTTGGCTAAAGATGGGCAAGAAGATTCTTCAAAATCTCATTTTTTTCACTCTACCTCAATGTGTGTAAATGGTGATTCATTAATGGTTAAATGGTGAGAAATTATGCATAATGACATTTAAATTCATAAGTACTTGTAAACAATGTTCACTTTTAAGCTATTATATGATAATAAGAATGAAAATGATGTGGAATAAGGAAGAATTGGAAATAGAGATGTGTGTGGAGAAAAGTGTAGGAATTTTCTAGCCAGACTAATGTGGGGGAAGGGAAGAGCGTTCAAGCAGAGGGAACAGCCTATCCAGAGGCATTGTGGTCTGAGGAGACATGGAGGGCTTAGGAAGCTGCAGGTAAATCAGGCTTGCTTAGAGCAAATTGCAGGTGTAGGGGAGAGAGGTGAGGGACGACAGAAGGGCGTCAGTCAGGCACAAAGGGTTCTGTAAACTGCACAGAGTCTGCAATGTGCCCTGTGTCCTGTCGGCTGTAGAGAGCCACTCAAAAACTGGGGAAAAGGAATGGCCTACCTTAATCATGTTGCCAATCACCTGCTGAGCACCTTTGATTTTCCCACCAATTCTTCTCTCTTCTGCAACATTTTTGCTTCTTCTCACTACATTATAGCTTTCAAAATAGTGCCTATACTTGCTTGTTATGCTCAGTGTTTGGACAGAAATTATCTGCAAACCCTACAGCAACTAGAAAGTTAGGTGTTATTATCACTATTTTTCAGAGTAGTCAAAGCAGGTAAGTGATTTGGCAAAGACAGCTCAGCTTCGAAATGGCACAGCCAAAGTTGGCACCAAGTCTCTCGGGCTCCAAGCCCTGCCTTCTTTCCAGCATATGCCAGTGAGACTCTCACATTCTATGAGTATGTGTTTGGCCCCTTCTCTAGGCCTTACTTGGTGGGGGCAGGTCATGCTCTGCTCTCCTGGAGATCCCATTTCCTGCGCAGACCTGCTGGTTGTTAAAGCCAGGGGAAGGTAGCCTAAGAGAAACTGTTTGGGTGGCAGTGGGGTGGCAGTGGAGTGGCAGGGCCAGGGGCAAGGGCCCCAGAGCTGAAACAAAATTACACTCCCCAAATAGCTTTTCTTCAACTGCCAAGCAGCGATGAGTTCTCAGCACATCCTGCTCCTAATTGTTAAGTAAATCCTTTTGGACCAGAGCAGTGGTATGACTCATGGGTACTTTTGCCTTTGTAAGCCTCTTTCCTGCATTAAAAATACACACACATATATATAATAAAACATAATAGAATTAAATATCCATAAGTACATAATATATGAAATTATATTTCATGAATGCATTGGAGTAAAGATGAATATAATCCAGGTGGGATTCATTATAGTCTGTTTATTATGATGATATTTATTTTTTCTTCTCCTTTTAAAAGAAATTAAACATTTAAAACTTCTCTGGGTCCCTAGCAGTACCAGGAGGCCCAGGGCTGTGGAGTCCTCAGCCCTGTTAAAGACTGGAATGTTTTCCACCTCTACATGGTGAAGGAATGCAAAGTCAATGTCACAAAGTGCCCCTGTCCCTGAGTATGGCCTAGAGGCTGGACCAGAGTAAATTCCATCCATGATCCCAGCTTCATGACAGACTTGGGCAGATGGGAGCCGCTTTCCACCACCCTGCCCAGGAAGGGTGCAAGCAGAGAAGCAGCTCCCTGAGCTTCTAGGGAAGCAGAGTCCAATGGACAAAGGGCACATGGTCTCCAAGAAGAAAAAATGTGTACATGACACTTTATTAAATTATGTGACTATAACCCCCACACCACTCAGTGGCATGGGGTTACTGTCTCGTGGATACAGTAAAGTGAACAAATAGCATTTTTCAGAAAAATAGTTATTGCATATCTACAATGTCCCAAATCCTGTGGCTCAGCCTCTAGGATGTAGTAGCAACAAGACAGATCCTGGGGCTGCCTCTCAGGGCCTTGGGCTCCACCAGAGATAGTGCACTTGAAGAAATTCATCCCACAAGTGAATTATAGTTTGGCCTTTCATGAAGATTTAACCAAGTTTAACTTTGTTTAACAAACATTTTTACTACGAGGCAACTTTTTTAATCTGACTTGTAATAGAAAAACAACAGCTTGTAAAATTTAAAAAAAAAAACCTATCTCTTTTGCTGCTGTTGCTATAAGTTTCCATACTCATTTTTTGTGCAATAAGATTTACATGAATGAGCACTGACTGGTGTGGCTCAGTGGACTGAGTGCCAGCCTACAAATCAAGGGTTGCTGGTTCAATTCCCAGTCAGGGCACTTGCCTGGGTTGTGGGCCAGGTCCCCAGTTGGGGGTGTGTGAGAGGCAACCACACACTGATGTTTCTCTCCCTCTCTTTCTCCCTCACTTCCGCTCTCTCTAAGTAAATAAAATCTTTAAAAAATTTTACATGAATGAAATACTTTGGCCTTCAAAAATGAATGCAGGATCAGCTCACAGTCTGGGCAGGAAAGAAGCAGGCAAAGAGCTGGAATTACTTGAAAAGACTCTGTATGAAATGCTAGATGTAGTATTTAGAAGACCTGAAAGCTATGCAAAAGATGGAGAAAGACAATACTGAATTACTGGAATTCCTGAAGGTGGGGTGGGGGGGGTGAGGGTTGCCCCTCAAATATCAAAAGAATTGTCATTGTGAAGCTGATGAGTACCTAACATGAAAGTGAAAAGATATATATAGAACCTGATATAACCAGATGCAGAGAAGATAAAGACATGATTGACTCTTCTGCAGCCAGTCACAAAGGAAAACAAGGAAGGGTGGGCATGTCAGAAAGTCAGCTCGGCATGCCCACAAAAAACCAGCCAGTGGGAGAGACACTCAGTTGGGCTGAGAGTCCTGGCCTTTGAGCCAGACTGGCACTCTCTGGAGACCCAGAGCGAGCACTCCAGACAGGTCACGTGGTCGGAGGGGCCTTCTGTGCTGAGCCCACTTTGATGTTGCTGGAGACTGCTGCTTGAGCATCTTCCCAAATTCTCAGTTCCAGAAAAAAAATGAAAAATTTCACTTGGGCTTCAGAATGAACGGCATTGAGTGAGAAGTGAAGACAGAGCTGGGCAGGCAGGACCTCTGGGGATGAACTTTCATAGTCGTGGCTTCCAGTTATTTCGTGACACACAGTTGATTCAGAGCTTCCTTTGGCACTCCTACTATTGCAGGCAAGAGAAGGAGGTGATAATTTCTGCAAAATCTGTATGGCTGCCCTCGAAAGAACAGGAAATAAAGAGTGCTCTGGAAGAAAACACAGACAGACAAGGGGATTTGCAACCAGAAAGCAGTAACATGTAACGACAACAGCAGTAGTTGAAATCCTAGCCTCCTTTTCCAAGGCTGTAGAGGAGTAGACCAAAAGCAACCCATATTCCTTGGACAGAAATCAAACCCTCATGCTTGATGGCTTTCACCATTAATTTCATTGATGGCCCCGTGTTAACTTGGGCTCTTGGAATTTATTCATGCCCGTAACTCATCCTCGGAAGAGGGCCAGAGGGACTGAGCCTGAGGGACTGAGTGATGGTTTTGTGAAGTGACTGCTGGCTGTGTGGCAGCCCCGGAGCCAAGTGGCAGCCCTGTGGTGGCCACTGGGGAGAGATTCTGATTGTGACTGATACTCAGAGAGTGATTAAATCTGTTTGGAAAGTTAGCCGGAAGACAGAGAAATTGAAGAGGGAATGTAGTTAATTCCTGTTGGGCACTGACTCTTCCCCATAAGTATTAACTCTTTAATACCTTCAAATTCTGGCTGGATTTTCATGTTTTGAGATGGATGTACGGATTTGAACCTAGCAGAAAGTGCCAGCTCAAGAACAACCAAAATGTTTGCAAATGCGAGAGGGAATGGAAGTGAGGCCAAGAGAGATTTCAGGATGTTGAGTTTGCCTAGGTAGATTGTAACAGGTCTGCAGCGAGGATGTTTGAACTATCACGTTTAATTTGGACCTTTCCGCAAAGATCCTGAGAGTAGAGTTGGAAAGAGTAAGACTTCCACACCTTCTCTGTGCTTTTGTCATTTTTCTCTTAGTCTAGGTTCAGAGCTCCAGGATGGAAGTACAGAATGTTCTTAATGTTAAGAGACTCTGTTTCATAAGAAGTCTGCCCTTTGACTCTTCATTTTATGTATCTTCTTGTGAAAAGGGGTGTGCCATTTTCAATTGAGCTGAATGTTATTTTCCTGCCCCTGGTTCTTTCCACCTGAGCATGGTTGAGTAGGCAGAGGCCAAAGCGCACAACTGGTCGACCTCCCTGGTCCTGTAGAAAGGCCACTCACCACCTGGCAGTTCTGCTTCTGCTGCTCATTGTCCACATAAGTCAGGAAGACCAGTTTTTACAGCATGACCCCCAGTTCACCTGTACGTGCGACACCACTGAAGACAGAGCCAGGGTAATGTAGACCCACTTTTCATTGTATGCTTTTGTCTTTTTTTTATCTTTGCTTATGAATATTCTCCAGTGAAACATTAGGAGACTTTGGGAATAAGGGAAGCCCTTAACACTTTCACTACATCAACACCTGGGGAGAATAAGGGTGTGGGAGAGAAGCAGTTTATTAAGTGCTTTGGTAAAAGTACGAGAACTAATTTGTCACACTGCATGACATTCAAAGAACAAGCTTTCTAGATTAAAATGCTAAAGAAGGTAACTCTGTGGAGGATGGAAAATTCCAAAGTGTATTTACTATGGGTGGGGGGGTGGGCGGTGCTGAATTGAAAAAAAGAAGATTTTGCTAGGAGGTAAAACCAAGAGATTTGTCTTTTCTGTGCATTTTAGTCATTACCAGCCTGAGCTCCTTGAGGCCCTAGTTTATCATTTCTGATTTCCTGACACCCTTTGTGGCATGCAGCACAGACCAGGTGCTCAGAACATATTTGTGAAGCTGCAGATTAGCAGGGAAGTCACATCCACGTGCTTCAGGGGTCCTCTCCTTGACCCTAGGAAGACGAAGGTCTAGGAGGAAGGAATCTCTGTATCACCCCAACCAGCCCAAAGCATGAAACTACCAAGTACTGCGGCAGAAGCTCCAAATAGAAAATGTATTCATGATCCAGGAGTGAAGCCTATAAGTGATTTTGGTAGTGACAAAAATGTGGAGTTGATGGGCATTCTTGTTTAGTCTTGCTTTTTAGGAGGCTAGGTCATTTAGGTGGGAGGCAGGAAGGGGAAAATTCCCCCTTCTCTTCTTGGTGCTTTTGGCTATCCAAATATTTAAAATGACCTAAGACAGATGTACAGGAGAAAATGAAGCTTTAATACATATGCACGAGGAATTTACCTGAGGGTGAAGAATTCCAAGGACAGTTAGGCTAGATGAGGTATATATGTCATTCTGGACAGAGGACAAGAAGGTAAGGGTCTGGAATTTCAAAGGTTTGTAAGGTGATATTACAGGGAGATTAAAAAAGTTAATGATTATTTTAAAAATGGTTTGCTGGGACATCTACAAGACCTGTCTGAAGTCTTACCATTGTTAATATAACAAGAATGGTTTGTGTGACATGGGTGTATCCTGGCAGCTAAGGAGAGTGGACTGGAATGCACATGCGTGAACAATGACAACTTCACGGTACTAGTCAGTTGGGGCAGTAGATGCCATTGAGTGAGCACGTGTACGGTGTGGCCATGACATTGAAAATGACTAAGTAAGTAGAGCAAGGAATCTGCCTCAAATTTTGCATTAAGCTTGAACATTTCTCAATGGAAACTATTCAGATCAGAAGGCTGCAGCTATGGGCAACTGGTGATTGGCAGCTTCATCATGACAATGCACCCGCTCATGCATCATGTCTTGTACATAGTTTTTTGGCAAAACATCAAATGACCCAGGTGACTCAGCCCAGATCTGGCACTTCTGGCTTTTCCCAAAACTCAAATCAGCTTTGAAAAGGAAGAGATTTCAGACCGTCCATGAGATTCAGAAAATACGATGGGGCAGCTGATGGCAATTGGGAGAACTGTGTGAGGTCCCAAAGAGCCTACTTTGAAGGGGATTGAGGTGTCATTGTCCTATGTAATATTTCTTGTATCTTGTATCTTCTTCAATAAATGTCTCTATTTTTCATATTACATGGCTGGGTACCTTCTGAACAGACCTCGTATAAAGAATAGGACACAGAGCCTTTTGATCAAATGGATCTTATTGGGTTGCTCCCTGTCTCCCACATGTAGTTTTGATTAAATTATAGTCATCTGTGGTGATATTATCTTCCTGGAACAGACCTATGGTACATTTTTTTTAGGCAGTTAAAGGAAATGTCAGAGGTTCTTTTAGAGCCTCCTGGGCCTTAAAAATCATTAGCCTAAAATAATCAATCTCTAAAACAGGCATATTTTGAGAGGGCAAACTCTGTGCCCCTTCAGGTGGATGCTTTGGAAAGACAGTGAGCCATTGCTCACTCACTCTCCACAACTGTGCACACATAGTCAGCCCCGCCCCTTGCCCTTGAACACAAAAGTTAAAGAAAATAAAGGTTTTTATTAGATTATAGATTTATAGAATCACTATAATCAAATCCATGTGACAGAGGTAGCCACAATAAGAGAAATGAAAGAATGGAGCTATTACTGAAATCTTTTTCCCAAATAAAGAAGTATATCTCATGGAGTCCGTTTGCTGAGTAGAGAGATGAATAGGGAGATCACCGCCAACAGTACCTATTAATTCATCTCCCCAATGATCACATTTTCTATGTTACTAATTCCTCTATCTCTAAAACCCATTGAATAATGCAGCATTTTCATATTTAAGGATAAAGAGAAAAAGTTTTAGGATGATGAGAAAATACAGTTTAAGGATAACGAGAAAATAATCATCACATAATGCTTTCAGTTACTCAAAGACGCAGACCAGAAAACTGTGGCTCGTGGGCCACAGTCTGCCCATGCCTCATTTTAGTAAATCAAGTTTTACTGACACACAGCCATGCTTAGTCATTCACATGTTGTCTATGGCTCCTCTCACACTTCAACAGTAGAGTAGTTGCAACAGAGAGCATGTGGCCTAAAAAACTGAGTTGGCATAGGTATTGCCCTCTGGCTCTTTACAGTAAAAGTTTGACAACTCTGCTCTCCGAAAAAATATCTTCGTGTTAGGGGCTAAGGAGATGGACTAAGGTACACTCTTATGGCCAAATTTCATACATTTCCAAGCCTCTTAAGAGCATTGTGTGTATATATTATAGATAGATAGAGATATAGAGATATATAGACATATATGATAGACCTACAGAGATCTTAGTGAAGGCATAAGAGATGGTACAGCCACGCAGAAAGCACTGGGTTGAGTCAAGTTTAGATAGCCACCACCAGTGACTTTTCCTGAGCCATGATCTGATGGGGGCATCAATTTGGATGTATGTATGAGAAGCAACCATGAGAACAGAGCCATGCTTGAGAAGGACTTGGCCTTGATCAGAGAGCAAGCTATTATGAGCCAACAATAAGACATGTTGCCTAAAAAAACAAAATCTGAGACTGCACTAATTCTTTTCAAGGAGAGAATGGATGCTCTGACTTTATTTTCTGTGGGCCAATCCGTAGTTGAAAGACTGTAGTTTGGTGCCCCCTATAATAAGGAATGAAAGACGGGTGAAGCTCCTGGAAGAGAGAGAGAGATCAAGGTTGGGTGAGGACTTGAAAACTATGTACCACAAGAATGGCTTCTGTATCTGAGCCAGAAAACAAAAGACTCAGGGGTGCACACAAGCTGTGTTAAATGTTTAAAGCGCTGTGTGCTCAGTGTAGTCCTTTGGTACAATTGGGACCAATGAGAACAACTGTTTGTGGTTAGAGTAGGTGAAGATAGTGTTGGTGATCTCAGGAGTACATGAGAATGATGCAGAGGTGATTTAACTATGAATGGGCTGATTGATTAGGTTAGTGACTTCAAAGATTCAGTCAAACCCTAAAATATTTGATTTTGTGAGAAAGATGATCCCAAGAGGCTCGTGTACTGGCATGTTCTGAGCTGCTTCATCCCAAGGCGTGGTGCTAGTGTTAGAGTTGGTGCGATTCTCCAGTCCTAGAAACAGAAATATTTGAAGTGCCGGGGAGTACTCAAGTTAGCACTCCTCAACATAGAGCCCTATCTCAAGTTGGGGCTCTCACAACTTCATTAGCTTTACTCACCCCTTCTCTATCTGAACTAAGATAAACAGCACAACTTTGATCTTGCTGATCAAATGTCCTGCTTCTTAAATGCTGTGTCCTCTTATATGCAAAAAAAGACTTTGGTGGCAAGCCGAGGGACCCATGGAAAATTCACGTGCTTTCTGTGGTTCTCTTCTCCTGTCTGTAACAAAAGTTTAGCAATTTTTCAATTACTGCGGCAATGCTTTGAGGATCAGTGGAAATATAATTGCAAAGTGCTCAGGACGTCTTAAAGGAAGAAGCCTTAATCTTTCATTATCAACCACCGCAATAGCCTAGTCCACTGATAGTGATAGTGTCTTACTGCTTTTCATTTATGCTAATAGAAAAGGCTACTAGTTACCTATGATTTTAGTTCTCTGGAAATGCATGGCATGAAATGAATAAATCATGTACTGCTGTAGGTTGGCAGGGCACAAGATTACTGAATTATGCACTATGTAAAAGAGAAAGCTGGAAAGAAATCAATCTTTGGCTGAGCTTGAGTGATCCACACAAGACGATTCTAATGCACGGGTTAGGGACCCTCTGAGCTAGGGTTCTTATAACCTAGTTAGGCTGGTAATTAGGACGCAGGGACAACCAAAAGGGGAAAAAAATAAGAGGTTGAACAGCAGCCAAGTGAATTTTAGAATAATGAAGAAATATCAAATAGGGTAAATCAATGGAGCTAAAAGACACAAAGGGGAAATGAAAAACATTCAAAGATAAATTACTGTAGGCCCAAGGGTTATGCAAGCAATTTACTATAAATACACTAGAAAAAAAAGAGACAGATGTAGGTGAACAAGGAAGTACAAAACCCGTGCTGCCTTATTAGAAGTAAGAAGTGGCATAAAACAGCAGGTCTGTGAAGAAGGAAAAGAAGCATTTGTGAGAAAACAAAGGCTTTCTTTTGCAAATGACATAATTTTAAGTGAAAGTTCTTGCTGTCTCAGGTATGATAACATTGTTGTAACTTTGAAGCGAAGTCAATTTGGTCAGCTACATTTTTCACTATGAAAACCGAGGTTTCGTGGACAGTATGGTGACCATCCTTAATACCACCGTATCACCTATTTGAAAGTTGGTAACAGTAAATCTGAGAAGTTCTCGTCACCAGGAAAAGCATGTTCCCAGGGACGGTGACAGATGTTTACTAGAATTATGGTGCCGATCATTCTGTAATACACAACGAACACTGAATCATTATGCTGTACAGCTGAAACTATTATCATGTCATATGTCATTTATACCTCAATCAAAACAAAAACAAAGCCCCTGAGCTTCCAGCTTCTCTCACAGTCAGGGGAAAATGCAGGTTTTTCTCTCTCAACCACATGTGAAGACTTTCAGTCAATCTACCTACTCAAGCAGCAGCAAATTCATCGTTCTGCTCTCTTTAATTGACCTAGAAAATGGTAAAGGGCACACACTTGCGTGCGCAGCTCAATTAACATTTATATATGAACACATTTCTGGAGTGAGCACTAAGATCAAGCCACAGAACATTTCCAGGACCCCAAAGGCTCAGCGTGTATCCCCCAGATACAACTACAACGCGTATTCCTGACTCCATCAGTTAGTTTTGCCTCTTCTGGGACTTCCGTGGAATTCTACAGCATGTACTCTTTTGTGTCTGGTTTCTTTCATTCAACATAATATGGGTGAGATCCATCCCATGTCCTTTGTTCCAGTAGTCTATTCCTAGTTATTGCTTCATAGCAGGACTTGGCAACTTATTTTTATAAAGGACGAGGTAGTTTTTTTTAAAAAGGTTTGTGGGTGATATGGCCTCCGTCTCAACTACTCAACTGTGACCTTGCAGTACAAAAGCCACCACAGACACTATGTCAGTGATGAGCATGGCCATTTTCCAACAAATGTCATTTAGCAGGATTTGGCCTGAGGACCACAGTGGCTTATTCCTGCTCTGTGATATTCCCTTGTATAAATATACCACTGTTTACTTATCTGTTCTCTTGTTGATGGACATTTGGATTGTTTCCAGAATTTTGATGAAAATAGGCACTCATTTCTCTGGGATATGCAGTACACCTCAGAGTGGAATAAGTGGATCATCTAGTTCATGTTACGATTAGCTTTAATAGAGACTGCCAAATAGTTCTCCAAAGAGTTCTAGATGCTCCACTTCCTGGTCAGGACCCGCTGTAGTCAGTCTTTTTCATTTTCACCTGTCTGGTGATTTTCTGGTGGGTTCTGTTTCTGGTTTTAATATGTATTTTCTTGATGAGCAATGACATTGAGCACCTGTTTTAGCATTTGTTGCCCACTTGAATAGTCCCCTTTGTGAAGTGCCTGCTCAATTCTCCTGCATATTTCAATGGGCTGTTCATTTATTACTGGTTTGCAAGAGTTCTTCATATATTCTGGATACAAGTCTTTTACATGCATTATCAATACCATCTCCCAGACAAGATTCCGTTCTGAAAGCAATCACAAGCAGTTGATATCATCATTTATTTTTTCTTTTTCATTAAGGTCCTTTCACTTCCTCAGTCAAATCAGCCTTGAGTGGGTCATGAAGTAGGGTATGTGAGCAGCATCTCAGGCATCCAGGAGCCTGTGGAGGAGAAAAATCAGTTCTGTCTCGAAGACGTGAAATTAAGCCTCTCAGTTCACGTCCTCTCTTGGTGTCACAGTGGTCTTCCACGCCTTTGAAAGTGGGACAGGGCTCCAGACTCCAGGTACAAAAGTGACTTTCAGGAAGGAAGGCACAGGTGACTCAAAGATGTTACAAGACCAATATTGGGAATTATACCCCCAAAGCAGAGCCTTTCCTAACTCCTACACCATTTCTGTCCCTCTGCTAAACATAGTAGGAAACTACTATGTGTGATATTGTAACTTACACTATTCTTTTACAAAGGAAGCCAGTACCCCATGAGGTTGGTACTGCCTGGCAGATATCATGCAACGAGCCAAGAATGTTGTCTGAATTCTACATTCTGTGCTACACATTCCCTCTTTAGCTATGTGTTCTCACTCTATTAAGTTATTGCCAAGCAAAGGTGATTTATTAAGATGAGAAGCAGACATTGCTGAAACAGGAAGAAAAGCAAACAAGAAATAAATGTTTCCTCAGAACCCACAAAGGAGAACAGATGTCAGCAGAAACAGATGTATGCTTCTCCGGGGTGAAAGAAAGAATACTTAATGCAATCAGAGTCCTGGTACCATAAGTAACCAAGGAAGTGGAACATCCAAAACTTTGCAGAGTTCCTTCACGTGATACTATGCATTCGTAAGGGCTACCCAAAGCAGCACGAACTACCAGCGACAAATGCTTTGAAGCTATTTTTTAAAAGACAGGCAAAGAAAAATGGACTAAGTCGTTTTTACATGCAAGGTTATATTTGTCCTATTTGTAGAATTAGAAAACCATACAGAAGATTTGCCTGTAAGAAGAAGTTAACTCTGGATCCTATTTAGCTCAGTCAGTTAAATGGCTAGTGTCTGCTCTTGACCCTCAGGTGACATGGTGAATGATTAATTCCTTCCCCAATTTCAAGATGTAAGGTAACACAACATGAATTGTTTAGGTAAACTCTTGAGAAAAGGGACCTAATGAAATGACCAAATTGTTTCTTTCTAAACTATAAAGTAGGGATGACTGTATAAAAAGGTGAAACTTCGGAGGAGGAGCCAAGATGGAGGCATAGGTAGACACACTGTGCCTCCTCGTACAACCAAAAGAAGGACAACAACAAATTTTAAAACAAAAAACAACCAGAACTGACAGAAAATCGAACTGTATGGAAGTCCGACAACCAAGGAACTAAAGGAGAAACTTTCATCCATACAGGTAGGAGGGGCGAGACGGGCGAAGAGGACTC